>BMAV01021215.1:0-10992 GCA_019973955.1 Trichonephila inaurata madagascariensis | reverse complement strand
AAAAAGGGGAGCGGGCACCAGCCCATATGAAGTTTGGGTTGGGCTGCGCCCCCAAAAATGGTAGTTTTAAGTGTATAAATTTTTAGTAACGAATTGTAAAGTGAGAGTAGGCACAAATTAAACAGTATATTAATGTTGGCCTAGTTATTGGAGTAAAATTTAGTCAAGAGTTTAAAATTAAATTGAATTTTAAAAAATTCTAAGATGAGTAATGAAAATTAAAGTCAAGATAAATTTTGGAAATTATAAAAGTTAAAAATTTAAGATTAAAATTGCAATATTAAAGTCAAGATAGATATTGAAATTATAAAATTTAAAAAATTTAAGATTAAAATTTCAATGAAAATTAAAGTCAAGATCGATTTTGGGAAATTATAAAAGTTAAAATGAAGATTTAAGATTAAAATTTAAATAAAACTCAGAAAGCGAAGAAATTTAGAAATGAGATTTAGACGTAATTTTTTAAAGGGCATTGAGAACCCTAAGTAAATCACGTTTTTCTTCTTGAGGGGTTGTGACGTCTCCGCGTCTTTCTGATAACATAACCCTATGTTCTTTGACGGCCACGATTAATGGCAAAACCTTTCCAACCCAATACCAAGAAGAGAAACGGATCGAATATGTAAATGAGATATACTATAAAAGGATAGCGCGGCAAACATAGCAATAGCATAGATAGCATAATATAGCGTAGCAGGCTCAGAGATTGTAGTGTGGAATCATTCTGGTCAATAGCGTGACAAAGCTTAGTGTGGAATCTGGAGGATCAAGAATTAGCTACCTTGCGGATCAAGAATCTTCTTATATAAAGTTATAGATTATATTCTCTTAGGTCAAGGACCAAAACGGAAAAGGTAATATTAGATATAAGTAATTAGATAACAGGATTATTTAGGATAATTGAGATAGAAGATCTAATTGCGGATCTGACTTAAATACGTGATTTAATTTGGGGTCGACCTCACTCTATTAATTTTTGTCAAAATTAGAATTTAAGTATTATTTGTTATTCTTAATTAATGTTGTATTATGAATTATGTCTCTTCATTTTGATAATCCTCACCCTAGCCCTTTCGCGGGTCCGGTAAGAACATGGGCAGCACAGGATGGCTATGTCGCAATCTGACTTGAATACGTGATTTAATTTGGGCTTGACTCTCACTTTAATTAAAATTGTCAAATTAGAATTTAAGTAATATAAGTTATTCTAAAAAGTTGTATTAAAAATTATTAATGTCTCATCATTTTGATAATCCCACACCTCTAGCTTACGCGGAACCGGCACGACATGGTCATCACAGGATGGCTATGTCGCAATGGCGCCCGAACGTATTTAATTCTGGGTTAGGTAATGTAGGTGGAAGTACGGTTCTACCTGAAATGTACTTTCAGGGTCGGAGAACATTGCAGAGTTTATAGAGTGTATAGATAACAACATACGTTACTTGAAATCCCAAGTAATCGTGTCATTCTTACTTAAAAAGTCATCTCAGGGGGAAAGGGGCCCCAAAATTGGTATTCGATATTTGGTTTTGGTTAGTGCAAAATACAGCCACGGGGTTTTGCGCAGCTCAAAAACTGAATTAGCGAAGGCTTTTCCCGCGGTCAAAATAAGAAAGAACTACAGTCGGAGTTTTATGCATCCCAGCAGGAAGAAATCAGGATGCTACTGATTTTGTGTATAGATTACTAAAAATAGAGAGAAGTTTAGAATTAGGAATGTCCCAAGCAGACTTAGTGGATCATATTTTAGTTCGACTCGAACCACAGGTACAAGACTATGTGGAGGTGCGCAATCCACAAAACACGATACAACTTTTAGAAGTCTTGGCTAAATTCGAAGAGAGATATTCTTGCAAATTACAAAGGGGTTATCAGAACGATAATATAGAAAGACGAGGTCAAAATGCGCATAGGATGCCTAATTTTGAAGCTAATGGTAGAAACTGGAGGAATTCTGAAATAAGACGTAGACCAAATAATAGTAGAAATGAATTTTACGAGAATAGCCGTCAAAATAATAGAGGGTTCGAGAGGAATAGGTTTCAAAATAATGATCAAAGATTCAGCAACAGGGGTTACTCATTTCGAAATGAGCGAAATGATAATTTTAATAGAGGGGACCGTAGAAATAAGGGTTCGAGTAATAATTTCAATCGAGGCGATAGGACGCAAAGGGGACGATTAAATATTGTAAAGGTTAATGATCAACCTCAAGGGATGTCGACAAGAGAGACAATTAGACTTTCTCCGATATGTATATCACCCGTAGAACTTCCCACGTTCCTATTTTATTAAATAACACATTTTTGAAAGCGCTATGGGACACCGGAGCAGATAAATCATTTATATCGGAAGAAGTATATAGAAAATATTTTTCTATAAGCAAATTAAAAAATCGCGAGCTAGGTAATAACAGCACAAGGTGCGAAATGCCAAAACAGGGGATTGTAGAATTAAAAATTCACATCAGACAATTCGAAAGAAATTGGTCATTTCATGTGCTGAAAGATTTAGAATACCCATGTATTCTGGGTATCGATTTCATAAGGGGGTCAAAAATCGTATTAGATTTTGATCAGAAATCGTTGAAAATTCAAAATTCACTGGTTGAAGATAATAAGATAAAAAAAGGGGAAATTTTTACACGTTAATGGGTCAGAAATAAAGTTAAAAAGGGTGGCAAATTTTACCAAAAAAGCATGGGAATAGTATAATTGGTGAAAAAATTTAAATTTGTGCCATAATAAAGGATTTGGTACTTATTTTCAGGGGAACAAAATAACGGAACAAAAATGACCCAGAATTAGGTCAATCTATAGATATTTAAAAAAACCCGGAAGATAACTCGGTTAATGCAACGATATGTGAGAATTGGCCCCAAGATTTCGTTAATTGAAGGGTTTTTTTTGCGAAACACGCAACGTCATTAGGTGAAATGCGTATAACCAAAATCTTTAGAATGAAATAATGAGAGAATTTCATGACAAGCCAATCGCTGGGCACTTAGGCAGATTTAAAACGCAAAAAAATTTCGGACGTTTGTTATTTCCCCGTACATGAGAAAAATTATTGATCAATATGTCTCTACATGCCATATGTGCCAAGTTAATAACTACTATAAAAACGCGTTACCAGCTGGTCGATTAAATCCAATTATATCGAATTATCCGAATGAGATAGTGACGTTAGATTTGTTAGCCCGTATCCCATCGAGAATAAGACGTAACCGCTATATTTTAGTAACCGATCATTTCCAGCAAATGGGCTGAAATTATACTCTTAAAAGGCCTCATCTCGTATAATAGCGGATATTTTTGATAACTTTATATCGCGTTATGGAGCTCCACACAAAATTAATAAGTGATAATGGTCCCAATTTATATCCGAGATTTTTGAGCACTTAAGGAAAGATTAGGCATAAGGCATGTGAAGACTGGTTGCATATCGACTACACAAGCAAATCAATTGAAAAAGAGCATCGAGATATAGTGCAAAATGATTGCAAATTATGTTAATGATCAACACGATACTTGGGATCACCTTACGTGAGTTTGCTTACGCTTGGCTCGTACGGCGGTGAATGAAACAACGGAAAAACACCGGCTGAATTATTTTAGGTCGAAAATTGATTACACCCATTTCAAAACTAGTTATGATATCGGAAAGTTCAAAAATTCAAAATTCAAGATATACAGAAAAGCTTTTAAAGAAGCTAGACTAAGTACGAAAATTAAACAGGAAAGGTGGGAAAATATTATAATAGACGTAGAAAAAGACATAAAAATAAAGGTAAATGATTGGGTCTTATTGGAACACAATTTGTAAAAGTTCAGCAGCTAACAAAGTATGCGCCAAATTTAAACAAAATTTTATAGACCTTATAGAGTCTTAGAAGTTAAGAATTTAATAATATTGTAATATGGAAATCAGGAAAAAAGATTAACAGTTAACGTAGATCAAATAAGAATATATCGTCATAGGAAATGTGACGAGGTCGAATTAGGAACAGGTATCCCAAATAGTATAAGATCAAGTCAGGAAACTCGTACTTCGGAAAAAAGTACACATCAAGGATTAAATGAGTCACAATATGGGAAAGAAAAATCTGCGGTGAAACGTAGGTTAGAGGCAAAAGGATTGGTAACCAATCAACCAATATAAAATACAGAGGAGGACCCATAAAACAAATCACTGGTCAGATCACTACCTAGTTCAGTTGGGAATGAAAATAAAAAAAAAAAGGTTTAGATATAACCAGGGTATTAAAAGATCAGGTGTGTCGGGGGCAAGTGGACCACAAAGAAAGTGGCAAAGAAAGGGGAATAATAATAATAATAAAAGACAAATGTCATCCAGTACTATTTCTAGAAGCAGGAAAAGGAACAAAGAGAGTGCAATGAAGTTACAGATGAAGCTTTTTAAGATACAGCCCAAGGCCACTTCATTGAACAGAAGAACCCCGACCAGCCAAGGACACAGTTGGGAAGTCAAGGAAAGGACGACAAGGAGATTACAAGCCTTTACAACAAGAAATTCCGGGGCAACCGAGGAAAAAAGAGTGATGACACCTCATCGTTGAATGTGAATGTGGGAGAAAACATATAAAAATCGGGTTTGTTTGTTTCATTTTTTGATTCCAACAAGTGGTCGGAAGAATTATTGCAAAAAAGGGAAGTTCGGCGGTGTTTAAAAGTTAAAAGCCAAGCAAACACTCAATGAGTGTTCATTTAATTTTGAACTTTTGACTTTTTAAAAAATTTTTTTTTCTGAAGAAAACATTTGTAATCACACATTTGTTTGTTCGATGTATGACTTCGGAGATGCGAAAACCCCTTTGGTTATTTGTTATAAAGTTTTTAAAAAATTTTTTAATTGTATAATATGTGTATATATATATGTTGTTGTATTGTTACGTATTATGAGGCATCTGGTTCAGGGAAACGGGGGAGTCAGGGCACCAACAATAAAAATCGATGGGGCTCATTGGGATTTTTTGTTAAAACCAGATGGGGGGATGGAAAAAAAAAATTTATTGTGATATATAAATAATATATGTGAAATTGATTGATATTTGAAATAGAGACTAAAAGGTTTTCATTTCAGGAGACTGACCCAAAAGAAAAGATACGAATTATAGCCAACAAGAAGGGAGCGGGAACAGCCCATATGGTGTTAGATTGGGGCTGCGCACCCAGAATATTTGTTTTGTAAATTTAATGTTAAAAAATTTTAAGTAATTGAAATGTAAAAGTGAGAGTGGGCAAAAATTTAAAAAGTAATTTTTAATGTTGGCCTAGTTATTGAGTAAAAAATTTTTGTCACGAGTTTAAATTTAAATTGAATATTAAAATTTAATTCTGATGAGTAATGAAAATTAAAGTCAAGATAAATATTGGAAAATTTTAAAAGAAAATTTAAGATTAAAATTGAATGAAAAAATTTAAAATCAAGATAAATATTGGGAAAAAATAAAAGTTAAAATAGGATTTGATTAAAATTTAAATAAAACTGAAAGCGAAGAAATTTAGAAAAAGAGATTTTGACACGTAATTTTTTAAGGGGTTGGGGGAACCCTTGGAAATCACGTTTTTCTTCTTGGGGGGGGTTGTGACGTTCTAGGTCTTTTGTTAACATAACCCATGTTTTTGACGGCCACGATTAATGGGAAAACTTTTCCAACCCAATACCAGGGAAAATAAACGATCATAATATGTAAATGAGATATCAAAAGGATAGGCTTTGATTTAAGATATAGCGGGGCTTAGATATAGCGCGGGAGGTCAAAATAGTATTGTGGGAAACATTTTGATCGATAGCGGGAAAACCTAGATATAGCGTGGGGTTAGATATAGCGGGGAGGTCAAAATAGATTGTGGAAGCATTTACGATAGCGTGACAAAGCTTTTGGGGGAATCTTGATCAAGAGTTAGCAGTCCGATAGTTTTTGGGGAAAAAATAGAAGCCTAAGATGAAATTGGGAAACATCGTTTATAAGTTTATAGGGTACCATTTCAGGTAAAGGGAAAGGGGAACTGAAAAGGTAATATTAGATATAAAATTAGATGCATAGGGTTATTTAATAATTTAGATAAAAATCTAGTTGCGTGATCTGACTTGAAAGGATTAATTTGGGGTTGACTCCCCCCTTTTTAAATTTAAAAATTTTCAAATTAGAATTTAATAATAGTTATTCTTAATAAAAATTTTATTAAGAATTATTATGTCTCATCATTTTTATAATCCCACACCCTAGTTTTCGGGAACCGGCACGACATGGTCATCATAGATGGCTAGTCGCACCCCCCTTTTTTGCACCACCAGTTGAAACAGGGGGGAAATGGGTTTTTACTTCCGCCCCCCGCAAAACACCCTTGAGGAGTCCAGGAGATAAAGGGTTAACTTTGTGCATTGGACAATACATAGAAGTATTATTATTATATTATTTTTTTTTTAATATTGGTAAATTTTTATGTTGATCTTTAAAATTCATTTAATGGGGTTTTTCATAATTTCAAGAAACTGTATATTATGGGAAATTTTTAAACGTATTTAAGTTTTATATGTATTTTTTGAATTAATTCAGTAAGATATTTGTGAAGTTTTATTTTATAGTAAAATAATTTTGGTTTTTCACTTGTGTTCTACATTAAATTAAAGAGTGAGGAAAAGTTAAGTATCTTTCTAAACTACTACTTAATTGGATTTGGAGAATAGAATGTGCTGATTTTGTATTTACTTATGTTTTTTTGAGTTTAGTGTTTTAAGGCAAAACCCGTTACTTGTTCACAAATTATGGGCCAATTGCAAGTCGAGAGAATTTCTCAGAGTTTTTTTAACAAAGTGGAAAAGATTTTGTGAATTTTGATTAAGATCCCAATTAAGAAAGTGACTCTTAAAGTTTTTGGATTTCGGTGCATGGTGACAAAGGGGGCCCCCAATAATAGTTGATTTATCTTAAAATTTTTTTAATTGAATTTTAAAGTGATTTTTAGTAGACGAGAAAGACAAAAGCATGATTTTCAGAAAACCCAACCAATGCTGTTGGCACATATTTAGGAAATTAAAAGACGAGAGAAATTATTAATAATTACGAGAGTAATTTGTGTAATTTTTTTTGGAAGAATTTTTGAGGGGGTTTTTTGACACCCCCGACCCCCGGTCATTTCCAGTTGGTCGAAACTGGGGTGTCTGATAACAGGTTAAAAGGGGTGGCAAAAAAAAAACAAAATTGTGCAACAGGGTTTGGAAAAGGCCCTCAAAAATTATTTGAGTACACTTGAATCGAAAAAAAATGGTTTTTTAAAAAAATTATGTAAAAAAAAAATGATTGGAATTCTGAAAGAAGATAATTTTCCTGTGTGTAATTGGCCTCTTGGTAGAATTTTTGAAGTGTATCATGGTAAAGATAATAAAATTAGGGGTAGTGTTAGTGAAAAATAAAAATGGAATTTTTTAAAGTCCAATAACCAAATTTTTAAAATTTTTTTCCCAAATGAATAAAAGTATTTTAAAATTTTTAAAAATTTTGTTCAATTCCCAATTTTTTTGTGAGTACTTTTCCTTTTTTGTATTGAACAATATTACTTTTTTTTGAGTATTATGTTTTCTTTTGTTGGGGAAAAAAATGTTTTCTGTGTTGGTATTATTTTTGTATTGTGTGTATCATTGTTTTTTGTGTATTATAGTGTTATTCGAAAATTTTTGAATGTGTCATTCAACCCGGGGGTGGATGTTCGGTATTGAATAAGTAATTTTTGTGACGCCCATAGCAACAAGTGAATATTATGCGAGAGGACGTAGTGTTGTACCAGTGTATTTTAAACGTCGAGAGAGTAAGATCGTATGGAGAACACTCTAATAAAATTCCTTTTTATCTTAGTCCTAGCCATTTAATGTGTGGTGTAATCTATTTTATATTTAATTTAAAATATGTGTAGTGAATCAGTGCAGTGCAGGCGCGTGAGCGAACATAAGTGTTACGAATTTTGTATAAATAGTGTAAATAATTTGTATTTGGGTGTTTAATGCATTTATATTACGCAATGTTATATTTATTTCATGTTAAAATTGTACTATTAAAAAGCATTGCCGCCTCTTACGTTATAATGGTAATTCAATGAAAACTTGGCGAAATCTTGGCGGTAGAGCCAAGTTGGCGACCATTTTGGCGTCATTAGCGACCATGTTGGCGAGTTCGGAACTATCTGGATTCTTCTAGAAAGTAGAAAATAACGTCAGGCTCGATGACACGAGCGGTTATATTTTGGAAGTTTCTGCCAGGCCTATAAATAGGAGTGCCAGCCGTAACCAGTCAGTCTGATTTTAATCAGCGAAGAGTGATGATTGTTTTGACTAGCGATTAGCTCGTCAGTGCTTGTGAATAATCTTTTACATACGTGTATTTTTAAACACTGAAAATTGTGTTTGAGTTCTTTTGAAGGTGTGAAGACATTCGGAGATTTACTCTATGAATATTACTGCTGAATTTTGTATTTAAAGGATTGTTGATAATAAATTCGCATCGTTCTTAAAGAACTGTTTATTTTCTTTGTGATTGTTTTGCATAAAGTCCACGAACCCGGATCTACGTAACATAAGTAAATCCTTCACAAGGTCCTTTTATTGCATTTCAAAGTCTTCGGGGAACAAAATATAATGGATAGCACTGCACAGAAAAGGTTATACTTGGGAAGACGTATATATACGTCCGGGGAAATAAATGCTTTGGCTTAGCGAAACCTTTATATACGCCGGGGGTGCTTAAGAGGTTGCGTTTCCCGGTTTTAGGGTCAAAGCATAATTTTGAATTAATACAAGTTACGTATGAAGGCGCGATAAAAATTATGATTGAATTTTGGGGTGGGATTATGAAAACAAAAAGCACGGTTATCAGTTTTAAGAAGAGTTTCATTATCAATTTTTGCATAAACATCGCTACGCGTTTGTTTCGACAATCTGCCGTGCTTAACAAATTTTCAAAAACAAAATTTTCTGCTAAAACGTACGTATAATAAACCAACCTCACTTCTTTTAAGAAAGAGAACACATTTTAAAAATCTTAAGATATCCTTCGCATTGTGAAATGGGATGGCATAAAGAGATTTCCTATCCCATTCAAAGCTCACGTTGTAGGTTACACTTATGACTCAACTAAATCTATAAAGTCTTTCAATGGTCTTCTCTGTTGAAATTTACTTATTAGAAGAGGGGTATTTTTCGGGCAAAAATGATGCTATTTGGAAAGAAATCCAATTTTTTTGTAATCCAAACCAATAAAAAAGGTGCGTGTTATGACCACCAATATAAATGATAACTTCAAATTTTGTAATGTTATTTTAGGGGTTAGTTATGAATAAAAAAAATGGGGGGATAGTATTGTCCCATAAAAATTTTTTATTCATTTTGTCTGTACTCATAAAATAATATTTTTTTTGGGAAATATACAATCATATTTGGGAACAATTGTATTCTAAGACGGGGAAAAAAGGGACCACTGGGCTACCGGGGTCATGGCAGGCATGTCAGAGTTCGAGACTAGTACCCAAAGACCCGCCGGGAGGGCGGATCCGAAATCTGTCGAGAGCTGAAACGTTCTCCGATGGTGTGGGGGTAGTTAGGAGAGTGCCAGCTCAGGTGTCGTCCCGCCGAAAAATTCAAAAATTTCTTGGTCCGTCGCCAAAAGCCCTGGTGCAGCTGAACAGTGTGACGTTAATATACACTCACTCACTCACTACCGCAGCCCCCTTCCCAGGAAGGAGAGCTCTAAAACATGCCTTTTTTCACGTTGGACATAATCACGATTTGCTAGGAACAAAATTTTCTCATGCAACTCTCAAACTGCGAAATGCTTGACTGATGCCTTCTCTTTCGCCGCTACTATTTGGCTCATTGTTGTGACACATGATGACCGTTAATTGGATTGCTGAAGGGTGACTCATTTTTAAATGGGTGTTCCTATTATTTTGTCCTATACCTGTATAATGCAGATAATTTACAAAATAATAACCCTAACTACTGCAAGAGGAAGCATGGCAATACGGGAAAAAAGCATTGAAATAGGGGTCACTTAGCAGACGTAGCTTTTTATAAAAAGGTAACGAAGTGAAACCACATAAAAATATATAATTAAGAGAAAAGACCAAGAAACTGATGAGATACATAAAGAGATTCATATAAAATATGCAAAGGAGGAACATTTAATCATAAACTAACTTACAAAATATCAAACTTGAAGTTTTTACGGATGAAGTCGGGTTCTTCCCAATTGTTGGGGGGGACAGGCGGGAAAATTCCCGACATTTCCCAATTGCTGGGGAAAAATTTCCAACTGGTGGTCAAAGATCGACCCTTTTCCAGACAGTCCCGACCGTCAAAAAAAGACGCCTTCATTTTGGGGTTCGTTTTCCCAATGTTGACGAGCGCGTCTGAAAACTTAATGTGCATCGAGCCATGGCGCCCAACGGGCAAAAGATCAAAAGGGGCCCAAAGGGGGAGGGGCGGCCTAAGAACAAGAAATCAAAGAGGAGGCGAAAGATGATGAGACGGGAGGGATATAAGGAGGGCGAGGGATTATGAAGAAAAACTGTATTTTAAGAGAGCCGGAAGACTCTTCAGCGAGAGAAAAAGCGATAGTGAGTCCGCGAAGTACAGCGGATTCTGAACTGTGGAGTTTTGACTTTAGGGAACTGTCTGAGGCCCCTATAGTGATAAATAAAAAGATTTAAATCCGCGAATTGGGCGGATTTAGAGCCAGTGAACTCACTCAAACTCGGTGTGAAATTACTGAGAGTAAACCCCTTTTTTTAAAATATCCTATGTATAGGACTTTTTTTTAGAGTGTCAATTTATGTCATTATTTTTGGAGAGATAAATTTACAAAGAGACTCGAAATTAGTGGACCTTTTTTCTAATTAATTTTGATAATATTTTTTTATGGTTTTCTTACTGAGAAATAAATGTTTATCCCGAGCTGTTGAAGTCATTACAATA
>BMAV01021214.1:237112-273693 GCA_019973955.1 Trichonephila inaurata madagascariensis | reverse complement strand
AAAAATGAAAAGGAAACGATTTTAAGTTTTAAATAATACTTTTTTCAAAAACTGATTTAAGCGAATAAATATACAGATTTATGTACCTAAAAACCATAAATACGAGATGGTATCCAGTAAGGGCAAATATGTCTATTGTATTCAAAGGTAACAAGCTTTATTCCTTAAAAAACGCTAATATTTTTCATAATATTCCGCCAACAAAATGTTATGAATTACGTTTTATATTCAATAAATAAGAATTATTACAGGAAGAACAAAATTTCATAGTGCAATCAACGGGTCTTCGAAAATTCTCTTTTCCCTGAATCTAAACTATTGTAATAGCTTCCATTTTATTCCCCAATAAATTTCCCTATATTATTTTTAAAACAGAATAACTTCATTCTATTCTTGTATTTATTGAAAATTATTACCATGGTAAAAAAGAATAGATTATGGTAAAAAAGCGAATTAAAAGTGTTATCAGTGAAAGATATGTACTTAAAAGAAACAATAAATCTTTTAATATTATTACAGAATAGAAACGTAAATATAAAAATAAATTCTTCATTTAGAAAAAAATACACATTTTAATAATAATTATTTTCTTTTGACATAAAGTTTCAGTAAAATCTTAGATACTGTTTCATCAAAGAGATTTTTTAAACATTTTTGAATAAAACATTTATTTCATCATTCACGATTACACATTATCTCGATCATTTTACGACCTACTCTTAAGTGATGGAATTTTTCTGCTTGAAGTTTTTTAAAGTTGAGTCATCATCTGATTCAATATTCATAATCTTATACTAAACATCAAAAGAATTTTGAATATCTTGTTTACATATTGCTTTAATCGTCTTTTTAAGGCCTCAGATATATTATTTCGGTACGTTGTTATATTTTCCTCCTGCGTTTTGTTCTTTTGTGTGACGTAATTCATTCCAATGAAAATTTTTTAAATATGATCGTGAAATAATTAATTTTAATTTTGAATAGATAGCTTTAACAAAAGCATATTTTTGAAGAGATTAATTCTAAATAAATGATTTGTTCCAAAATTTCTATATAAACATTACCCGATAGTTGACATAAGAATTACCCCTTTTTTTTTTTCATGAATTTATCTAAATATCGCATAAAAATGAAAATTTTTCTTAACCAATTAATTGACATGTATTGTCTTAATCTATATTTTAATAGGAATCGTTTCAGACAAATTATTATATTTACTCGAATCGATTACCACCATCTATTCTAAGCCGCACCATAAATTCTCAAAATGTTTTTGTGAAAAAACGTTGCCATCGTTTCTAAGTCGCACTTCCAACTCTCTGCACGTTTTCGATATAAAATTTTACAAAATTATGTAAAAGATTCTTAAATATCCGATATTTAAGAAATTTTTTTAAAAAAAATTAGTAAGAAATAAAAAGAAGTTAATAATTAATTTATTCTACCAGATTAAAACAGCAGATTTATAATAAATTTTAAATTTTCCCTAACCCGTCAGATCATTTTTTGAAAAAATTTGTCACCCCCCATTGCCCCAACTGACTTCAATGGGGGTCCCTTGTAATTTTCCCCCACACAATGTCGTTTTCCTCCATCCAATGTATTTGTAATGCAATTTTTTAAAAGAATGTATGTTTATAAAAAGAATGAAAAGGATTAAAAGACTGTTGAAAGTTTTTAAAAAAAAATTATCATTTTGAAATTGACGTATATTTGTTTCATCAGTCTCTAATTTTCAGTTGTTCAGTGCTCTATTTAAAATTTTTTCTGCATAAAATCCCCTTTCCATACTTAGTAAACCCTGTCTTGATGCTACCTTTTATCATTGATGGGGGAAAAAGAAAGCAATGTACAAAAATAACCCCAAATACCAGTAAGCAAAAAGGATGAATCCCAAAAAAGGGGAATAAGCGATGAAGTGACCAGAATGGACATATATAACGCAAATTTGAATGTGGCCAAAATGAGTTTTTTTCCGACATACCCCCCTAGCATTAAGTCGATCGCGACGACAGGGGGACCACCAAGGCATTTTTGAGGCGAGCCCGAAAAAAAGTATATGTAATTATATAAAAAAATATTCGAAAGCTGAAGTATACAGACAAGTATTCTACGACTATAATTACGTGAACTTTAAAAAGAAAATATTTTTTTAAATTTCAATTTTTGAATTGCTATTGAATGCATCCTTCCTTCCTCAGAGCTCGACAGCCCAGGAGGGCCCCTTTTCCTCTCAAAAGCCTTTTTTTAGGCAACCTTCCCTGCAGTATTCCCAATTTTTGTTTTTTAGTTTAAAATTTTTTTCGCCATCAATCCATCTTTTTATGGGCCTGCCTTTTCGGGGCAATTAGTAGGCATTGAAGACAAATTAGTATGGGTCTTTTGTTTATTCGACAATGGGAAAGCCCATTTTAATTCGTTGTACTTTTTAAAGAAGTTAACGATGTCAGATTCTTAATATGAGTGACAGAGAGTTCTAAATTTGATCTTCTTCACCCCGTGCCATTTTCTTGAATTTTTCCAAAAGAAATCTTAAAATCTTCCTTTCGTAGATACTTATCATGTTCTCTGTTCGAGAATAAATGCATCATTTGATATTATTATATTTGTGACCTTTATTATTATGATTGTAGCTTGCGTTTTCTTTTTAAAACGGATTTAAAAGTGTGAGTTTTTTTAATTGTAGTTATGTAGGTGAGTACATAGTCTGCGTATTTATTATTAAGTTATAGTAAATATTTCAGACCTTTTTCTTACCTCACCACATCTACGCCACTGGGTGGACTACAACAGTGCTCCTCAACCTTTTTGTCGCCACGGACCGGTCAAAGTTTGTTAATTTTACCACGGCCCGCTGAGGGGGAGGATATTGATTGTTTATATTTTAGACTGTTTTTATTTAATAATTTTAATTTAAGTGTGTATTTAATCGAGACTTCTGAATAAAATATAGCTACACCAAAAAATGAATATAAAGGGATTTCACAAGAAATATTAAGTGATTTTCATAAAAAGTAGCCCAAACCTAAGAAAAATATACCACAGTAAATAAAAGAGAAATAATTTAATGTTTCTTATGCGGACCGGTAGTATTTGATTCACGGACCGGTACCGGTCCGCGAACCGGGGGTTGCGGAACACAGGACTACAACACCGTAAAATAATTAGAAGCAGCCCGTACCCTGGAAAAGTCTGCCCACCCTTGACATATACAGTCTCATACGTGGTATCAATCAAAAGTAGCAATTTCTTTATATTTTTCTCTATTAAGAAACATGGATAAAGTCTATTTAACAATAGATATTTCATGAATTATTGCAGATTTCATGGCATTGCTTGAGAACATAAAGAAACCAAACAGAAAAGAAAAAAAAAACAATGAGGTCTATAAAATACATTTTTGCCATATCTATGGCACTATTTTTCATTGAAACGTAGAAAAAGTCAACTGGATCTTCTATTAAACACGCATATGGGCATGAAACGCAAGTTTTGAAAGACGGCAAAAATAAAACAGTGGTTCTCCAATTATGGTAATTTCTTGCAATGATCAAAAGTACATGTTTAGTCAATTGATTCGCATCTTACAATGTCGGATACGACCGCCGGACATTATTTATCACCGACAGAAAAACAAGAATAACTCAGCCATCCAGCAAAAGAATTCGAAATTTCTCTTTCTTACGACTTATATTCATTGGAAATGATTCGCGACGCTTATTTTAGTATGATTACTATGGAGAAAAGAGACATTTATTAATCATTTATTGTTTTATATGAAAAGACAGCATGAAACCAGGTTCCTACCTATTTCTTGGTGTAATTTGTTCATGAGTAATATAATCAATTCTTCAATTACTCGATGATATATCTCTACTTTATTTTTCTTCTCTTCTGTGAGTGATCATTATAATCGTATTTCGATTTTCCATGAATCACTGATTTACCTCATTGTTAATGTTTTGTGGGTCGATAAATGAGTACCAAGCTTGCTTGGGTTTCGTGTCAGACTGACCATCTGACCGGAACATCAGCTCATGCACCTCAGGGCCGAAGGTCGCGTATTCTAAGTTGGGCACAGTAGGCCTTTGCCCTCATGGGTTGTTGCACCACTGTGTTAATTTAAGTTAATATATCGCTATACAGGGTGTTTAACAAAAGATGGGCAAAATTTTAAGAGGTGACAGTTTACATCCAAATAAACAAATTGCATCACAGGATGCTTGGTCGGAATTAAAACGCAGCTACAGTGCTCCTAAGGTGATTTTGTTAAGCGAATCCAAAACACAAAGATTAATTACGTTACAAAAGCAATTTTATTGACATGTGATTGCAATGGATGTGTTCAATACAATGATCAGCAGTACCTATACACACTGTACAACAAGGGTGCCAAACTCGTTGGCCTGGCCAATATATCAGCACACAATAATATATAATAAAAGGAATTGTTCCGAAATAGGAAATTTAGTAGCAGAGAAGAGATGTCAGGACATAAACATTAAATTTTTTTTTGTTCTTTCATAGATGTTTAGTATAATGTATTATTCGAAATAACCAACGTTTCTATGAATATTGATATTTTTTGCGGCCCACCTAAAGTTAAACTTTGTTTGTTTGGCTCAAGTTAACCTTTGAGTTTTACACCCTTGCTGTACAACAAAGGTGTCAAATTCAAATGGTCACAAGCATTTTATAAAATCATTCCTGCTGATACAGTAATTATATCTTTATACTCGTCACGTTTACCTTTTTTTAATTGAAATTAAATTAAGTTTGCAAAATTCTTCCTTTATTACTGAATAATATTTTCGAATTGCAAATAAGGCCTCATTTCATGGTGACCATCCATTTTGTACAAATCTCAGGGGCGTAACTACCGCCTTATCAATGATACGGGGCTTTTGAGCTATAGAGGTCCCAAAATATACGAGCAAAATAACCGTAACCTGTTGAAGGATCCCAAAAAAAAGCATCGAAGAAATTTTAATACCGGGCCCACCCTGGTTTAGCTACTCCGGAAACAAATCTAGCAAATAATTTTTTAAAAATTATTAACATTTATTGGATTTCAGCAAAGCATCATAACGTAGACCTTCATATTGAAAATAGCGATTTCTACTTATCTGACACAGTATTAACACAAATCCGTTATATACAAGCAGAGGTGAATAATCTAATATTATTATTTCCAATATAATTAATTTATTGCCCTGTGCGTTGTGACAATATGTATGCGTTCGTCATTTTATTTTAATTTACTGAATCATGTATTTGTGATAAATGCATGGGATTTTTAGATAACGTCTCTCTCTCTCTCTCCTTAATTTCATGATACATGACTTAAAAGAAGATGTGGAACGCGTAACTCCTTTTTTACTATACAAATATATTATCTATTTCGCATGATTTTACAATATGTTTCATGTAACTTATCAACCGGGTAAAAATATAAAGTCGGATGTAATATGAACTGTATTATACAATCTTACCGTTACAATCCATGTAAGAGTCAGGCTTGTTGACTAGGGAAAAAATATTGCAATTTTTGGGAATTTCTTTACAATATTTTCTTTATTTCTCTTCATTTAACCTTTAAAAGCGCAACTATGATAGATGATCTTTAATTTTCACTCTTATTTTCAGTCGTCCACCGCGCAAAAAATCACAACATAATCAATGAAATTTGTGAAATGAAATTAACTTTAAAACCTCCTATCGTGAAAAGAATGACTACTTACGGAAAGCTTATTTTGGACAAAGAACTACAGCTATTGTGTACGGGACAATTGACTAGCAATTGGGAGGGGTGACAAAGTACTTCTGGTGCTTATGGTCTCATGTTTTTCAGGGGGGGACAGCTTTCGAGCCTTAACTGGCCATGAATGCAGATTCGGTCTTTTAGATGTTCCTTCCTTCCTCAGTGGCACAACAGCACAGGGTGGGCCGTGGACTTCTCAAGAAGCTTTTTCCAGGCCAGCCTTCTTCCTGCTAGTGTACTCTAATTTCTAGTTCTTAAAACTAGGAGATCTTTTTCTAGGCCATCAATCCATCTGAGATTCTGTTTCTTCGGTGCCAAATGTTGAGCATTGAAGACTTTTTTAGTGGTGCGGTCTTTGTTCATTCTGATAACGTGACCTGCCCATTTAATTCGTTGTATTTTGATGAAGTTAACAATGTCAGATTCTTTATATGATCGATAGAGCTCTAAATTTGATCTTCTTAGCCATGTTCCACTTTCCTGAATTCTTCCAAAAATGAATCTAAAAATCTTCCTTTCGTAGATACTTATCATGTTCTCATCTATGCGAAACATAGACCAAGTTTCGCAAGCATAAGTTAATATTGATCTTAAATGACTTTATACAATAAAACCTTTTTTTTTCGATTAAATTTAATTTCATATATTTTAGTTTTCTTTTAGATGTTACAGAAATAAAAAAGAAACGAGATAAATAAAATTTATCATTCTCTTTCAATGGACCACTTCTGGACACACTTCCGACTAAGGACCGTTTATATACAGTCAATCAATCAACAAGACCAAAGGATGTAGTCATTTACAAGCAAGTAACATTTCGAATAGCTTTTTATTCTAGATGTTACCTGTACTTTACTTTAAATGATCTTTCTGACTAGCCGCTTTGAATAGGAATCTTATAGAAGCCTTCCCAAGTTTATATCACTCCTTTCCTTCTCATTATTTCTTTCTTGTAATTAGACCTACAGACTTGAAATTTGGCCGGCAAGTTTCTTTTCATGTGTAAAAATCCGCTAAGAACGGATTTTTCTGAAATTTTCTCCTATAGCGAAGTAAAAGATTTTTTTTAAACATTTGTTTTCGTTCATATTTATGCATTGATTAACAGATGTAAACCTGGGAAATACCAAGTAATCTAAGTATATTTATTTCTTTGACCACTATTTCATTTACTAAATCGTTCTTTCTTTGGAGTTTTATGTGCAATTTACTTAAAGTTATTCAAAATATTAATTAAATTTTGACTTTATTGAACTTTTTTACCTTTCTATATCTTAATTGTTATATTTTCCTCAATGCATCCATACAAATAATGGTATACTTGCTAGTATTATATAATTCAGGTTATATTCCTTTCTTTATATGACATCAGGACTTCCTGTTAAGAGAAGCTATAAATGCTTTTTTTTTCCTTTGTTGTATTTAAATAATCACTTTCTAAATATTTTTATACTGGAAAATAACTCTTAAATACATAACTAAAATAAAAATGAAATACAATCGAACCTCCATATAACAAACCTCTATATTGCGAACTTTTCCAGATAGCGAACTTCTTCCTAGAACAAAGAACATTTACGATTTTTCGTAAAATAAACCTCCGTATAGCGAAGTGCATTTTCCATATAACGAACTTTTTCTTGTGATTTAATTTTTTTTCTCCCTATGTTTTAAGTATTTCTGAATATTTCAAGTTATTCCCTTTTTTAACACTTTTTTATGTTGGGCATAAAGGGAGTTTTGGTGCATTGCAAAAATGTGAGGCGTATATATATTATGAAACAAAGCATTTTTTCAATTAAAAAAAAACTCATACAAAATTAACAATTTTATGAGTAATTAAATTTAAGGACGCATGTGGTAATGTATGTTTAGAATCTCTTGTTAAAATATAATGTATGTTTAAAATTACTTGTATACTTTAAATTAGAAAATGTCCTTAAAATTCATTAATTTTAATTTAAATTTTTTTTCTTAATGTTGAAAAAAAAATGCAGTATATTCCTCAATATTCTTTTTTTTTTCCTTGCAGTTTTTCTTTCTTTGTTTTTTGATGGGTAAGATATATAAAATAAATAAATATTAATTTATAAAAAGATGTAAATAATTACTTATTTTAATATATAGTATTTATGAATTTAAAATTTGTTTTACGTGGTTTAGAAAGTATTCTAAAAGATGAACCTCTATATAACGAATTTTCCATATAACGAACTTTTTTTCGGGATTTATAGATTTCGCTATATTTGTTACACCCCAAAAAATACACAATCTTTCTACATTTCTGCAATTTAGTAATATTCTAGTAATCGATCACAGAGAGAACTAAAGACCACAAATTCTACCAATAATAAATTGAACTGAATTGAGAATTGTGTACTTATTTTATTCTTCTGTTGTTATGGTGATTTGGTTGTCTAGGAGCTGATTTTTGTAAACTGTAACAAAATAATAAATAAGTAAGTAATAAATGTAATTTTTAGATTACCCGGAGAAAAGCTCGAATCAAGACATAAACGCCGAGGATACCAGGTAATTTAGTTTTAATTTTAGACTCTTTTTTGTTTGTTTATAATGGTTGTTACAGTTATTAATGCAAAAAATTAACTAGCCTTAAATTTTACTATAAAGAGTTGTAAAAATTAAGCAAAACAGAAAATGACTGTGGAACAATTATTTGCATGAAATCGTGGCTCAAGTAAAGCTTCAGTAGAAAAAAGATCATTTTGAGGAAAAAATCGAATACTTGAAATCAATAAATGTATTCAAAGCTCAAAATCAACACTTATCTGCCACTGGAAGGAATTCTTTTGGGATATGCAGAGATGAAAATATCGATATTGATCTAGTTTCGGCGCATAACGCGCATTTTTAACACAAAAAATAAGATCCAAATTTACGGTTGAGCGTTATACGCCGGGTTTAAAAAAGTTAGCTTTTAAAAATAAAAAAAAAAAAAAGAAATACGAAGAAATTAAGAAATTAGACTTCTATATAGATTGAAATAACATGTCTTATGAACTCTCTCTCTCTCTATATATATATAAGAGTTGTAGTTCTAGAAATATACTATTGTTTCAAAAGCCTGGGAAAATACTCCGAATAAATTACTTCAAAACGTAAGGGCATTGCATTTGTACATTTGAGGGTTCTATGCAAAAAAAAAGGTGTGCTTTATACGCTCGCGCGCGGGGAATACACCTAAAAATTAAAAAGTGTAGCGTGGTCGCCTGGTTGTCAAGGTAACGGATTCGTGGCCGGTGTAACACGTTTTCCAGCCCAGTATCGCTGAAGACCCGTCTTGTAGGGGGCGATGCACGTTAAATCTGTCGATGCTCAAACGTCCTCCTTTGGTGTGATGTGGAAGTTAGGAGAGGAGGTGCCAGCTCAGGTGTCGTCCTTGTCATTTGACCGTGGCTCAAAATTGCGAGGTCCGTCACCAAAAGCCTTCGAGTAGCTGAATAGTACGACTTTAATATTCACTCACTCACTCACTAAAATGTGCAATAGCGATACAAACATCAGTGAGTGAGTGACAGTGGAGTTTTAAGGTGCAACTGCCGATTCTGACCAGGTTGGACCAATGCAAGCCCGAATACATACGTGTAATACTATATTATTTTATTTTTAAATCATCATTCTCTTTCTCTTATGAAAAAATCATCAAACTTCGACAATGTGACGTTATGTACAATGTTATTACATATATATTTCAGGCCCCTGATTTCCTCACATTTAAATAAAGTTATCTATATCTAGCTATCTCTAAAAATATAGAAGAAAAGTTACTCACTCATTTTTCGCGAGATCTCCGTAACTCTTAGACCTACAAACTTGAAATTTGGCATGCATGTTTCTTTTGTTGAACAGAGATCCGCTGACGTGTTTTGCAGAAATCAACTCCCAAGGACGAGTCACGAGACCGTAAAAGATAAATATACCTCCATTTTAAAATTTGAAGCTCAATCGCTTTTTAACGAAGAAGGCTATAAAAATGTTTCCGAATACCATCGAAAGATTAACGCTATGATTTAAGATATCAATAACTTAGAAACAATATATAGTCATACAATATCATAAAATGCTTAATGGTAATGGCTAGGATATATATATGTATATATCCAAATCACAGATAAAATTAATCTAGCTCTTAACTACTTATATCTCGTAAATCATACTATAGCTTTATTACGTAGTATTCTAAACAAAGGTATAATCTGACGTTTAAATTAATACTGATTCAAAGGAGATGCTGAAAGAAAAAAATTTATTTTTTTCTTAGGGCCAAATTTTTTTATTCCAATATAAGCATCGGGTACAAATACAAAAAGATATTTCTTAATAATTAAATAACATTAAAGGTGTTTTTCTTTTTTAGCCTTTGTTAGTATGATTGGGATTGTCTTTTTATTTTGTGTATGGAATTCATTTATCATAATAATCTTCTGGAAATATTAGTCACGCTAAAGGTCAGAACTATGCAAAATATTTAAAACATGGAATAATATAATAATCCAGAATTATAACTAGGCCTGATTTCGAAAGAATCTGAATAGTAAAAGAATGTTAAAGAAAAGAATAAGAATTCTGAAAGTTCATTATTTTTTTTTTTTTAAGAAATGTTAGTTCATTTATAACTTTTTATTTCACAACCGAAGAATTACGTTAACTAGTCAGAATTTTAAAATATTTATGGTAGTTTATTCGTAAGTTACATTTTATAATGTGAGTGAATTCATGTTTAATATTTAAATGAAATTAAGACAAATACGTAGTTTTGTTCCATTTAAATCTTTGCCATTTTTTTTAACATGAATACAAATTTTTAAGTCATGATTTACCTTATACTATCTATTTTATTTTAAGTCAGACTTTTAGAATTCGGATGAAAAAAATAAAAATTACGTACATTTTAACATATGCAAGTCTAAGGAAGATAGTTGAAATCTCTCTTAAATGTTCTATAGATACTCGCGCCATCTATCGGAACCGCAATAAATCGTATAAAATATTAGAGTAAGATTTATATTTTTTCTATTTTAGAATTTATTACCGTTTTGAATACATTCGAAGCCCTTATTTTCTAATCTTTACATCAAGGAATTAATGGAAATTGAATATCATAAATTTATATTTAAGTATAAATTAAGGAAAGATATGTTAATGAGAGAAGAAACAAACCATATAACGAAGTAATGAATGAATGATCAGTTCTTCATTCGAAGTACATTTTAAATTTATCACCATTATAATTAGTTCGGCACAGTAAAAGCATTTCGAAATTACTTTGAATGATCAAAAGTCTTTATGAATATTTTGTTTTTTTTGTAATAGACATAAGAATAGTTCATGAAGCATTCATTGAATTCCATTGAAATTAATCATTTTATTTCTATCGATTTGAAATACTTCCCAGTAAAATACATTCGAAAAAATAAACATATTTGTAATGCTGAAATATTTTTATATATTCAATATATAAAAATATATAAATATTTTTGTATAATTCATATTATTCTATTCATTTTTAATATACACTATTCTGGCCATTAAAATTGCTACACCAGGAAGAAGTGCAGATAACAAAATGATATTTATTAGACAAGTATATTATACTAGAAATAACAAGTGATTATGTTTTCAAGAAATTTGGGTGCATAGAGATCTTGAGAAATCAATATCAAAAACAACCACCTCTGGCAGTAATAACAGCACTTATACGCCTGGGTATTGAGTCAGAGATTGGATGGCATGTACAGGCACAGATGACCGTGCAGCTTCAACACAATACCACAGCTCATCAACTGTGGAGAGTGTTGTATGGTGGCGAGCCAGTCGCTCGGCAACCATAGACTAGAAGTTTTCTATTGGTGAAAGATCTGGTGAACGTGCAGACAAGGGCAACAGTCGAACATTTTCCGTATCAAGGAAAGTCCGTACAATACCGACAACTTGCGGTTGTGTATAATCCTTCTTAAACGTAGGGTTTCGCAGGACTTGAACGGTCGAAACACACTAGAAATGGAACGTGCACTGTTCAAAGTTCCGTCAATGCGAACAAGAGGTGACCGAGACGCGTATCCAATAGCACCCCATGCCATCATGCCAGGTGTTGAACTAGTATGACGATGACGAATGCACGCTGCCAATGTGCGTTCACCACAATGCCTGAGAACACGGATGAGATAATTTTGATGCTATAAAGAGAACCTGGATTCCTCTGAAAAAATAACGTTTCACCATTCGTGCACCAGGTTCGTCGTTGATCTCACCATTGAAGACGCTCCTGTCTGTGATGCAGCGTCAAGGTAGCCGCAGTCATGGTCTCCGAGCTGAGAGTCAAGGCTGCAGCAAACGTCGTTGAAATGCTCGTGCAGACACTTGTCTTGCAAACGACCCCAATTCTTGACTCAGGGTTCTTGACGTAGCTGCGCGTTCCATTAAGGCCATGCGGGTAACATGCCTGTCTTCTCGTCTGCTAGTGATAGGGGGTCGTTGAGATCCAGCATGGCGTTCCGTATTACCGTCCTGAACTCATCGATTCCATATTCTGCTAACAGTCATTGGATCTCAACTGACGCAAGGAACAATATTGCGATACGATGAACCGCAAAACCGGTACATAAACCCGATTTTTATCAAAGTCAAAAACGTGGGGTTTTTTGTTTCTACACGGGGCATCACAACAATTTTTCAACATGAAACAACACAAATGAAATTTTGGGAAAAAACCGTTTGAACAATTTTCTACTAAAAAAATTTTGGGAAAATGTTTTCCCCTTTGTGTGAAGCACAAAAAGCTAATCATTTGCATATCACACGTCGCCGTCTTGGTGTAGCAATTTTAATGGCCAGTAGTGTACTTGCAATTAAATTTTAAAAGTAATCAGATCCAAAAATTCAACTTAAAATTTAAGAGTTAAATTTTTATTCAAATTATATTTTTTCGAAAATATCTTCGATTATTTATTCTTTAATAAGTAGAATATTTATTACATTTAGTTTCCACAGAATAATATAATATGGGAAAAGAAAAAATTTCCGAATTAAAAACAAGCAATTGAATTATAAACATGAAATATAATTTACGTAGTCCGTTACTCTACAGAGTTCAAGCAGTCGACTTCAATTGCTTTTAAATTGTAATATTTATGTTTGTTGGTTTAAACCAGAGTTCAACCTTTTTTTCTGTTGGGCTGCATACGTATGTCAGCCCATTTCACAAGGGCCGCAACATGGGTTTATAAAACACGTTTGAATAGGAAAAAATCAAAAAATTATAACCCCGTTTAGATTTTTTTAAAATTACTTTTCTATATTTTTTATTTTTTTTTACTAACATTTTTAATTTCAAAATTTAAGAAACATTACCCCACAATTTTTGCATCAGTAAACGGTTCCACACGTTTAACAACAATATAACAAACTTCTAAGAATGTCTTTGTTACTACTGTGACATTACCACTGACGAAACACTTTGTTGCTGTTACAAAGAATATTCACACACACACAATAAAGCCTATTTATCCCCTTTTGAAAGAGAAACATACATTAAAAAATTTCCCTGAAAATATTTTTTTTAAATACAGCACTTTGAAAAAATGAAAAAAGTACTGATCCATGTTTGTTTTCCATAAAAACAGTCAACCTCCAAATCATTCGAATATTTTTTCGGGGTATTAAAGATTGGTCACAAAATTAGTTCCCCCCAAAAAAATTGCGCTACCCAGTTTTTCGTTCCCCCAACCGAACCGTTACAAATAGTAAAAGAATATAAATTTCGCGCCGAGACACGACACAAAAAAGCAAAATTGATATATTTGATTTTGGGCAAAAAATTTTTTAACCAAATTTTGATACATTGTCTTAAAAAAAAGAATTTCGGAGCTTCGAGGGGCCCCCTGGGTTTGGGGGGCCGCAGGTTCAGTATCGCTGGTTTAAACTAATTTTAAGTGGGCAACGGAGAGAAAATTTTTAATGAACTTCGAAATTTTTAAAAAAAAAAAAAGTTTAAAAAATGGGTTTTTTGCTTAATGAGTTTTAAAAATTTTTCAAAATTTTTGAATATTATGTGTTAAAAGGAAAAAAAAAAATTTACCGATGAGTGCAGATACATTTTTGTTTTGGTGCCTAACCATCCTTTATAGGTTCTGTCCTTTCCTTTAAAGGGGTCCCCTACTTGTTTCTTTTTTGATATTTTAAAGCTAATAGAACTTTATTCAAAGATGCTAGGTTTAACTGGTGCCCTTGCCGGTACAGTGTATATCACGGGGATATTTTAAAGTCTTTTTCAATAATTAGGCATCTTTTTCCACAAAAAAAGGTTCAAAAGATTTCGGGGAAAATACTTCAGATGAAATTCCCCTTTTGCCCTTCCATGTTTTTATAATAAAAAAAAAATTTTCAAACTTAAAGAATCAAACCCGGGCATAACGGAAAAGTTTACCAAAGAAGTGCAGAATTTTTATCAAACATGTTTCCAATACGTCGAAGAATGGTCTGAAACAAATATCGTAAGAAAGAACAGTTTTCAATGGAGTTTTTTAACTTCATCACAAACTGGGCAGATATAGAAAATTGAGTTGAATTTTTATTGAAAAATATACCTGGTATTAAAATCGATGACCATTATCTATTTGAAGAAATTAGAAGACCGAATGAATGTATATTTAAATTCTGATAAATCAGAACAAAGCGAAAATCTTGTTGAAATTGATAAGAGATGGGTGGAAATATTTAACCATTTCAAAAATGAACACATTCCATATGAAAATTTAGTTATTCTTGTTGAATTTACGTTGCGCTGCCCTGGAATTAATGCAACAGTTGAAAGAGTTTTCTCCAATTGATAATGATTTTTGGACAAGTAAGAAATCAAGATTGAATGTTGATACTTTAGCTGTAGCACTTATCGTAAAGTTTAATATGATGGATATTTCTAGCTCCGAAATTTTTTTCTAATCTATTAAAAAATGATATTCTGACAAAAAAAAATTCATTCAATGGAAAAAGTACTCGTTTATGTAAATAATTCTAAGGGATGTAAAGGTAATCAGTGTATTTTTGTTTGAATTAATAAAATGTTTCATATATTTACGTTGTAATATTTCCTTAAATTTTTCGTCCTCCTTTTCATTGTGAAAAAAAATGGTCACTTTGTAACTGTAGGTAGGTATTATAAATAAGACTCTTTTAAAAGTTAATATGAGAAAGCAAATAATTGATTGCTTTATACATGTATTATAGAAGGAATTCTATAGACACTTTTTTTTATAAAATTGGTAATAACTTTTAAATATATTTTAAAAAGCTAAATTAGTTCTTAAAAAACCTGTGTATTTGTTTAGCTATACAAATACGAAATTTCTGATTTTTCTAGGTTCCAAAGAGAAGTGCTAGGCCAGTTTAAAAAGAGTCAAAAAATTTCAAGTCTTTATGGGATGCATGAACGATAAACTTGGACATACTTTAAATAACAGTAAGAAATAAGTAAAATTGAAATTTCAAAAATATTATATATTAGAAGCAATTGCATAATTTTATCTTTGATATGGGAATTTTTATAATTTTTCCCAAATATTTTCAAAATTGTTCATATTTTTGATTAGCTTTGTTTTGTACTTTTAATGAAAAAAAATGTAACAAAATCAAATTTAGTTTTTTAAATTAAGTGAAAATACCACTAGAGAAGATGTTCCAAACATTTTTTTTTTCATAACCCCTTTTTGCCATTTTTTTGTCTTGGGGGACCCCGTTACCAATATTAAATTTTTGATATTTTAAAGGTACTACGCGCCCGGAACCCTGATTTTGAAAAAAAATGATAATTTTATGAAATGCATTAATTAGAAAAATTTTTAAAATTGTTTTAAGGCAATGAAAAAAAATTTTTAATTTTTTCTTTTGAAAAAATGTTCTTTGTAAAAATTTTCTTTTTTTATTTTTAGACCTCTGACAGAGGGTCAACTAGAATTTTTGGAAAAAGTCGGTTTTTTCCATGTTTTACGAAAACAGAAGGGGGGAATTTTAAGAAAATACCCCATAATTATTTGAAATGGTTGTAACTAAGAAAATAATTTGAATTTTTTAAAAAACATATTAGCTCTTACAGAGGTCTGAGCTATATACAGGCAAAATATTAATAAAAAGAAGATTTTTACAAAAGGAGAAATTTGGAAAAAAGGGATTCTGTTAATTTTTGCCTATTGTATTTAAAAAATTTTTTTTATCATAATGTCCAAA
The DNA here is from genome assembly GCA_019973955.1 of Trichonephila inaurata madagascariensis. Taxonomy (NCBI): domain Eukaryota; kingdom Metazoa; phylum Arthropoda; class Arachnida; order Araneae; family Nephilidae; genus Trichonephila; species Trichonephila inaurata. The sequence continues at coordinate 257,690 of BMAV01021214.1, read as the reverse complement.
AAATAATTTTATACATGTATTCAATCAAGGACCCCAAATATCATAAAAATTATCCATTTATGCGCTTGTTTTAAAAATCATGGTTCCGAACGTAGTCGGATACTAAAAGTCTTTTAAATTGGTATAGAGATACTTACTTTAAAAGAAAAATTTTAAAGTTTTTAAAAAAATTTAAGACTAATGTAAATTAATTTTAAATTTCAATGTAATAATACATAAAATAACTGAGCAAAAAAGGAAAATATCTTTAATGGTAGGGATGAATCTGGCACTTGAATAACAAAAATTTTCAACATTTGGCATCGATCCTGTCAATACCCTAACCCTAATTTCTTCAATTAATAATGTCCAGTCTTTTATTTATTTATTTATTTATTTAAGAAACCATGATGAAACTCTTGCTCACTAGGAAAAACAAATAAAACGTTTTTCTCGATATTCCATACTTGATATCAAGTGATTATATTGATAATAGGAGCGTCTTTTTATAGATAAAATTGCTGACATCCGTTTCTAAATTTTACTTTAAGATCTTCGTTAGTGCTTATTCCGATCATAGATTTTTTACTGTGATATTACCATATAAAGCATTCTTTAAAACCCGGTTTCAAAAAACTAAATAGAGGGGACTGTTGAACGTAAATTAAAAACATCTTCCTGGCAGATTGTTTTAAAAAAATAAGAAACGGGAAAAGGATTCCCAATTTTTTATACTGTTTTTTAAATTAATTTTTGGGGAAAAAAACTGAAATGATGGTTCTTTTTAACAATGTTTTAACTAATGCTTTTATATATATATATATACTTTGACGCTAAAGCTATATTTTTTGACTTTAATCTTTAATTTACCCGCTTATATAAAACGCCCCGCCAGTATTAATTGCCCGACGTATTATACGTCTTCGGAGATCTTTTCTGTGAACGTTTTCGGACTTACTTATTTCAGATAATTTGCTTATTTATTCTCCTTTTCTGCCCCCTCCCGCCCCAATACACTTCAGACGCTCGACTAAAAGTTAAATGGTTAGCATTGGGGAGCGAATTTACTTTAATTTGGATTTGGGATTAATTATAAACTGTACAAATTATCAAGATAAATGTTAATTTTTGTATATAATTTTATATATGACAAGCCTATGAGGTCACTGGTAATTATTAAACTTGTTTTTAACTTAGTATTGTTAAATTAATTATAAAATACATTGTGCAGTACTGATACATTTATGAGTGCAAATGTGTATTATATTTTTTATTATGTCAGAATGTATTTTAGTAGTTAACTTTCAGAAAATTAATAATTTTTTAAATAATCTCTTGTTTTCGACTATTCGATATGTTTACACCCCCCTCGTAGGGTTATCACACCCCCTGGAAGGGGCATCCCCCAGTTTTTGAAAAACACTGAGTTAAGAGATTAAAATTACTTGGTTCGTCATCTTATTGATTCTGATTCACGAATGAGACGAAATCCGAGGCTCTGAGCCAGTAGGCCTTAAAACGCCCAGTAACCTTAAAACGTTACTACCAAGGCGTTCAAATGTGTAAAATGTTCAGTGTGTTACAATTCACACACTTCCTTTGAAAACTATGCTTAATAATTCATATTTTTCAATTTAATACATTACTTTCTTCCAATTTCTTTATATTATCAGATTTTGATAAAAGGTACCTTTTTTTCAACTTCAGTGTTCAAAAGTGTTTAGTAATTTTTTTATCTTTAAATGTTCCTTATTGTCAAATGACCTTCATTTAACCTTAGGAACCCATATTTTAAATTCTTTATTTCGTAAACTTTCAAGCAGAAATATATAATATTTGAAATTCATGGTTTCTTTTATATAAACAGAAATGAGATACTAGAAAAAATTTGACTTCGATAGTGAGAGAATTCTTTTTCAGATGTTAATTAAATTTATTAATGAATGCATTAGCATCATAATGTGGTTCTCTTTGAACCATCAAGAGAATTTGTTTTGTTGTGGTGAAAATTACGAAAGATATTAATAATGTCATTCCTTTACCATCTCAATTTTTGTTCGTCCTTTTCGATCTTTTGACCCATCTTCAGTTTACAACCATGATAATGCGCGCACTATTTTAAATTCACCTGTATAGAAACAGAAAAGTTCTTTGAACTTTCCATCAGAACGAATTCTAAAGTTTCGAACGAAAGAATGTCTGGCAAACGCGCAGCACACACAATGACTACAACAATTCAGTCTTTTTACAGAAACGTCTTGGAAACTCTCACAACAAATTTCTAATTCTTTCTTTCTTGCATCTTGCCAAGACAATCTCTGTTCAGTTGTATTAAACGTTAAGATGCACACAAAAACTCATTGCAAACAATGGCAAATAAACGCCAAAATAGAATTTCTCGTTTTTCAAAGCTTTCACGCGTATCCGGAGATGCTGTCTCGCGCGATTCCAAATTTAAGTTTTTTACAAAGTGGGATTCGAGACGAAAAGTTAAAAAGAACTGTTTTGGCAACGGTTATTGGCGCATGACTTTGGATCGAAAGACAAAGTGGCAACTAATGATAAATTTCGTAAATCATGAACTTTTAAAAATGGTTTAAACTTTAAAAGTCATTAATGCATATTAATGTTACGAATGTCCCATTTTTTCGACATACCGTGAAAGCTCTTTCAGGGCTGATTCTTTAAATGTTACGCTGTGATCTTGTTTTAAATTCAATTTTCACCAGTTCATTAAATATTTTCATATTTATGTGCTGTATTCAATTAGATATTTTAAGTTATATCACATAATTTTCTAAAATGTCAAAATAAATGCTTATTTTAATAAATATTAAATAAATTGGTCAAATGTCCTTTATAAAAATTATTTGAAAACTTAATACAAACTTCTTTTTCTATTAATGGTGTGAAAAATTGAGATTTCATAAACTTCTTTTAAATCGTATAACGAATTCCGAGAGTCCGGAACATGCTTTCTAAAATTTAAAACTAAACTGCTGTCTCATTAGTTTTTTAAGGAAAATTTATTTAAGCTTTGTGCCTAAGAGAGTTATTTGAGCCATGTATAAGTGATAGACTTGAACGTACTAAAGTAGATGGTGAGAGCAAATAAGGTTTAAATTTCCCAAATGTGATGCTGAAACAACTGTTCATTTCAGTCCTTCAGTTTCAGTTTAGACTATTTCTTCCAAACCATTTATGTTTTTTTGATACTTTATTCCAAATTTATTTAACCTTTGAATGATCACAAAATTTTCTAGAAAATAAGAAGAAAAAGTGTCTACTTTTTATCTTAGAGAATTATATAAAAAGAAATTTGGTTTAAAATAAATTAGTTGAAAATATAAAATAGCTACATGCGATCTTTATATATATAATTCTTCTGTGCGTGTGTATGTGACTGAACTCCTCCTAAGCGGCTGGACCGATTTTGATGACATTTTTTTGTGTGGGTTCAAGTGGATTCGAGAATGGCTTAGATTCACAATTCAGTCCGATATAGCAATTAGATAAAAAGATATTAATTAAAAACTTTAAAAATCATAATTGTCTTACACCTGTGTATTGTTTATTCCGCTAATGCGTGGCAAGAAAAAAAAAGAAATAAGAGGGGTAAATTTTGTTTTTCGCACGGCCAATTATATGTTGTGTGTCCGAGGGTTGGCAAACCATCTCATTTGTTTGTTTATACCCCTCAAGGATTAACCAAAAATGTGCATTCAATGGCATTACGATAAATTTATTTATTGTACATTAAAAAAATATACCTGTTATGAAAATAGCTCGAGTTTTATCTGTTTTATCATTTAATTAAAACAAGTTTAAGTTTCTATTCAGAATAGAGTTTCTACTATATTCAACTTAGTTCATAGTATGTACTTACTCACACGTAATCGATAGGTCGAATTGTGGTAACTGTGCATGTGATGACGTCACAGGTATTGTGATAATTTTTTCATAAAAATTTTCATCAAAACGGTCCAGATTGGTACAACTTATTCAAAAAAGTTTGAAATTTTCAGATTTAAGACGTGTGTACAGGACAATGTCTGTCGGGCAGCTAGTTTTATTATAAAGAGTCCAAATACTGCCATCACGTATGTAAAACAGAAAATAAGAAAAATATATTATTAAATAAGAAATGGTCTTTTTGTCTTTTTGATGCTTTTAATTTGGACGTTTTGGATGCTTTTAATTGCCTAGAAATATCAGGGGACGAGAAACAAAGTTTGAAACCTCACTCCGTAATTTTAAAGAAAACGAGAAGGACAGGGTTAATTTTTTCCCCTTGATTTTAAAATATTTAATAAAACCATACTTTTATAGTAGTTTTATACTACTTTTAGTAGAAACATTTTTTCATATTTTTCAGCGAAAAGAGCAGACGATTTCTGAAAAGTATATCGAAACGTGTTATCTACAAAAAAAGCTGAGCACTTTTTCAAGAAATAAAATCCATAAAAATCAATTCAAATTTCAATATTCTGCTATTTTTACAATCGAGTTCGCTTTCCTATTATTTTTGTAATTGTCACAGTTTTATCTTGGTAAATCTCTAACTCTAACAATTTCTGGAATCGACTGAGACTCTTTTAATTTCGGAATAATTTTTCCAGTTTTATTTTTATTATCGCATTATTTTATATATAATAATTTTTTTTTCAAATACTTAATTAGTTTGAAAAATGTTTTTGTGTGTGTGATTTGTTTTATTAGTATTTAAAAAATTTATAGCTATTTTTCTTGCAAGAGTAAACCAATATATGTGTGTGTGAATCTCTGAAAAAAATCCTCTTAGAATTTTTCTTTATTATCACATGTGTAAAACCATTAAAATCGTTAAGCCATTTTTATTTCTAATTCAAAGGGGGTTTTTTTTCGTGTACAACAACATTTTTTTTATATCGTGTGATCCAGTTCACTTCTTTCAATTCCATTACAACTGGAAATAAATCTTTTACTTAGTATTTAATCATTTTGATTTTATATCTTTTTATACATGGTTCGTTTGTAATAACTAAATGTTTTTACCTACTGAATTATAAACTTTATTTGATTATTTTTTTATTGTTATTTTGTTACGAATTTTTATTGTTTAATAAACTCCTAATAGCGTGCTTTAATTAAAACTCCATCTCTATACTAAATATTATTAAGAATATGTACGTGCAGTTATTTAATTATCTCTAAGGCCTAGAAATGTGTATTAGAAACAGCTTTTTCTCACGTGATACATATGTTCCGTTAAAAATGCTTGAATTTTACGATTTTAGAAAAGAATACGTAAGTGACAATATTTTAATTCATAATTGTAAGAGAAGTTATAAAAAACACCCAAAAAAAAAAGAACTTCTAAAAATTCGGAGAACAAGCTGAAACAGTCATTAAACGTTAGAACACTGCAAAAAATTATTAATGTCCTCTAGCATTTTGCTTTATTACGAGTACTTCGATTGACGCTTTTTTAAAATAGTAGTTACTTTACACAATAATTTTAGAGTTTCCTTGGTTTAAATGGGTTTAAAATTTATGTCTATTTTTAGAGCTAACCAACCATAGAAAGTTTAAATAAATTTCGTATAAGGGCAAGTAAAAGATACAAAAAAACATTAAGAATAATTTATTTTAAGTTGTTTTTTAAAATTTTGCTATATTTTTGGGTTTTCATTCGGTAAGAGTTAAACAACCTTTCGGAAACAGTGACTAGTAAAAACATAAATGATGTATAAATGAAGTGTTTTATAAGAGACAGTAATGATGAAAGAGTAATTTCTGATGCTTCTGTTTGTGTGAGTGTAGAAAGTTAAATTATGTGATCATTCTATATATATGAAAATGTGCATACGCTATGATTAAAGAACTATAAACCCGTTCATTATAAAGAATTACAGGTAATAAATAATAATAACTATGACTTTTGGTAAATATAAGTAATGCACATAACCACATTACCTGATTATAAATAATAGTTATAAATGGTCATTGTGATTAATTAGGTATGGTTTATTAAAACTTAATGGGATAATGAATCTGTCTTCATCACATACATATACTCATATAAATAAAATAGCTATAAAATTAAAACGTACGAGCATTTATATTAAGCATTGTAATGATTACTAATATTACTAATAACTAATAGTACTAAAATAATATTAATATAAGTATTATAACATTAATAATTACTGATAACATTAAGAATAATTAATATTCATATTACTAAAAAAAAATACTGTGGATGTGTAATAGAAATAATAATACTGTGTATGTGTAATAGAAACAATATCTAGTTAAACATTGAAAATATCATAACATTGACCAAACTCCATACATAATAACTGGTCAATGTAATAAATTCTCCTAAATTATTCACTTTAGCTCCTTGGCTTCCTTTGTTAGTATTCCTAATCGCCGGTGGGTAATAAAAACCGATCAATTACATTGACCATAATATATATATTTTAATAACGAAATTGGATAGTACTAGGTGACAGAAAAACATCAATCGCTACTGGTATTCAATCTTGGTAGGAATAAAAATTGAAAATATCTTGCTGACTGTATATTGTTTTATTTATAAAAAGAATTATAAATTAAAAAATTAATAAACATTTTAGAATTATGCATTATTACTACCTTTGCGAATATTCAAACCAACATTGTGACTATAAAACACACTTTAGTACAGTTGCTTTTGTAATGTTATTAAAGTATTGACACTATAATTAATTATTTAAAATTGCAGGAATAAAAAATAAAAATTTATTTTTGCTTTCCAGAAGAGTTTCAATTTTTGTATGAAAATACGTTGTATAAGGATGGGAAACAGATTGATATATTAAAAAATACCGTCGAAAATTATGTTGAATAAACCTTTATAATTATAATAATTACATAATTTAATTACGAACATAAAAGTGAAGCTTGGTTTTTCTAATATATTCATTATTATTTAATATTTAAATTATAATAAAGCAAAAAAAAAAAAAAAATTTAATTGCTCTACAATAAAATCCGAGAAACTAAGAAAAATTGCAATTGATTTCTTTTCCTTGAATTCATTGTTGATTCAGAGCTAGTATTATGTACAAGACTTTCAGGAACGGAAATGTTTGCGTTTTTAATTACTGGCAATAAACCAGTATTTCATAAATTGAAAAGTGTACCGGCTAATAATATATCTAAGCGAAATATTTAAAGCTCATTAAATGTATCTTTGTAATGTTACTGTAACTTTCATTGTGCAATTCTGTATCTTCCCACGGTGACAAACCAACACCACCTCGGGAGGTCCATGCAAAGGATTGCTCTTGCTAGAAGCAGAATAATAAAACCTAGTAAAATTTCACCACTCATCATGTCTTAAAGTCTACCTTCATTATTTAGTATTGCAGTGTCATTAAAATTTCGGATTTTGTTGATCAATTTATCTGTTAATTTATTTTTGCTTCCTAGACCTTCCACTGTTTTATTCAAATGACGCAACCGCCCACCTACACGTTTCTGTACATGTCCTGTGTATTCAAATCAGATTACTGTATTGACTCAATCAAAAAGTTTTTTACACTTTCATACCCTTTCAAGTCTCCATCTCCGTAATATTCACTATTACTGTTCAGTTTTGGTATATACCAATATACTCCTTGTTTCCAGCAGAACCTTTATAGTTTGAACAGATATGTTATGATAATCGGATATTGCATTTTGAACATATGAGGCAATATTAAATGATTGAACGACGAGTAACCTTCTCGTTGCCAAGCCTCATCAAAAGATATTCCACATTTAAAGAAATCTTTTGTACCACTAATCTCATCCAAAGTAGAATTAATGTTTTCCAGAGCACAGTATACAATTACTTTCGACAATTTCCTTTGTTGATTGTGGACATACCGGCTGTTTCAAAAGTCACGCACATCAACCTTTGTGGTTGAGTTTTAAAGACAGATGAATTATGTTATCAAACAGAATAAAGGACAAACAAAGCTTGAACGGTTATCTTTATTGTCAAGAGTCAGACATTGTAAAATAACAGTAAATGTTCAAAATGATGTCCATTTTCCTGGACACACAATCGAACTATTTTTACCAAATTAATTGACACTTTACGAAGAGCGTGAGAATTAATGTCTGATATTGCATGAAGGATGTCACTCTTAAATTCATCAAACGTATGGGTATTATTCCTGAAGGTGGTATTTTTCAGATATCTCCAAAGAAAAAATCCTGAATTAACAATTCCGATAAACGAGTTGGCCAAAGTTCTTTGGAAATGCCACGATCATTGAAAAATTCAGTTAAAACTTCCATACTATCCCGTGATGTGTGACACATTGCGCCGTCTTGCTGCAACCAAGCGTACCTTTCATCACTTTCAGCAAAGATATGAATTCCGTAATCATGTTTATGTAGACGGACGGCTTTTTATTGGACTTCTTTACAAAGCGGTCTCCACATCTGCCACTTTCGTTTTCATTATGAACGCTCTACCTGATCGCTTCCTGTCTGCAACCGATCCTGTGTCACGTAACCGTTGCACTAAAAGTGTTATCATTGTTGCATTTGGTGCTGTTTCACCTGGATATTTCTGCTGAAATGCATTTGCCACACGGCAATGAGATTTTATAGCGAAACAAAATTCCACGATGGCTATTTGCTCTTGGGAAAACATCATGCACCTCCCGTTGTGCTCAACTGACTACAACTGACAAGTATTTTGAAACTGATTCCTGATACGTTCAAAACTTCTGATGATGGTGTCCCTGCTGCCATCTAGTGAAAAAAATCTCAACCAACCCTTTTGGTTTTTAAGCAACAAGGATAACCATGTGGATGTGCGTGACTTTTGAAACACCCGGTACTTCTTCTAAAGAAAAGACAAACCGATGAAAGCACATAACTTTGCACCAGATGAAAGCCTATACCAATTATCCTAAGCCCCCAAACAATTGAAGACTTTATGAGGCAAGAATTATTCGGCTTCTCTGTAGTAGAGAAAGCTTTAAAATAAGAGCAATATTTGCACTTCTGGCTCACGTTTGAGTATAACCCACTGACAGAGTCTTTTATTAGATTTTCAATCTCTGAGAAAAACAACCAGAATTGCTAACTATAGCAAAACAATGATATTTAATTTTTAAAGCTTACTATTTCATTAATTTGAAAAATTTAACACTTGCTTTCTAAGTAATTTTTTGAATCTTTATGGCTAGATTTTAACTTTTTTTCACTAGTTGACATTCTACGAGGACCGAATGCTTGAATATTACTGGTAGCACAAGTAATGAGAACCAGTACTGAACCATAATCTCTGCAATGGTAAAACTATTTCCATAAAATTGACGCTACTTCGATGGCCCACATCTTGCTTTAGACATAATTAATATTTTGTCATTTTAATCTCATCTTAATTAATATTCTTAAATAAGTTCAATAAGACTCTGAAAAAATAGCAAAATTCCATACGATGAAAAGGCTTCCGGTTTCAGTATCTAATTACTGGTGGGTTTTTTTTTCTCACTTGACACAAAAACTCTACTATACCTTCTTAAATAATTAGGGTCCAAATAAATGTAAAGTATTTTTAAAATACAAAACAATCACATATTTAAAATTTGGAATTAAAAAAATTGTCATTTTCATCAAAATTTATGTTTTTGCACTAGTCAGGAACTTTAACAAAATGAAGAAAAAGGTAAAAATAATTATCCTAGCTTAATTATGAAAACAAAAATATTCTAATTGCAAGTAAAATACATTTTAAGAAATGACCTCCCACATTTAGAATCAATATATTTTTCTTAACCCTCAACAAATTAAAGTAATTTTATCAAAATCTCTTCACTCTGCCAACAAGGCCATCACATCTCTGGACAGTAATAACTCAAATGGAACCTTAAAATTTTGGGATAATAGCCTTTGTTGCTCCAAATCCCACATAAAGATATTAACTGTAACTGTAACCTTAAAATGGCTGTCTACAAAGTAATTTGAATCTATGAATGCAATATTAAATTCATTTAGTCAAACTAAACTGCTGTATTTATTTAAATATAATAGTGTAAAGGCATAAGGGCACAAGAAGAATGATTCTAAACAGCGTATCTCTTAGTGTATCGGGTACTTAACCATTGTAGCAACTATCGCCAACTCTGTTAATAAGTCGCCAAGTTGACAACCTTGATTTCCTGTGTCGTACGTACTGAATTGGCAGTCATGTGCTTCGTTTCATATAATGTCGCCAATAGGTTGCGATAATACTTACCGTGTACCATTATAATGACAATAATTTCATGTCAATTATAGTATTTTAAACATTTTATTAAAGAAACGTTTAAAATAGTACTTACAAGCGAGTTCATAAAGTATAAATTCAAATATATAAACGAATAATTCAAACAGATAATTTCTTAAGGTTAAAAATCCTTTCAAAAATCAGAGAAATAATCTAACTCCTCAAAATGCGTGTTCTTTGTTTCTTGTTATTTCAATATCTTTTATCAATAAAACTCACAACAGTTTTTTGGAGAAATTTCTAAGAAATTAGCTTGACATTTGCATGTTGAGAATCTTTTGACAATTGAGAAAATAGATGAACTCAAGCAATTAAGGAGCTGAATACTAACTAAAAAAGTAAAGTACATAGCTTCAAATTTAACAATAACATCAATATTATGCTTGCTTTTTCAATTCCTTCTATTAGTTTACACTCTTCCTATATATATATTTATTAATATATCTTGTTCAAATTTTCAATCGTTTATAAAATACTTTTTATTCATCCTCTTAAGTTATTTTTTAAACATGTAGTGGATGGCACTTGATGTTAATACAGTTTTTTTCAAATATTATTTCATTGATAAAAGTAAATAAAAAATTATAGTTTAAGAGGTATATTTCAGTCAATATTATTCCTCCAGACAGCAGCACCATTGGATAAAACAGTTTTCGATAAATTTGTGATGAAGATTTAACTTAAATTGAATAATCATATGCTAGTTAGACGTCAGTATTCCTTCCCTGGTTTTAAGATCAATTTTTACCTATTATATTAAACTTTTATTAAAAAATGTAATTACAAATTGGATGTGGTCAAGAAATTTTTATTGTTAATTTAAAAGGTGTTTTGCCACTTAATATTGTGATTATGTCATATGTACAGACATATTTATATTAATTGTAATTATTTAACAAAAAGTAACTAAAATAAAATATTTCTTTGTTGACCTAAGTAGTAATTGACTTCATTTTATTTTACTTGTTTAAAGTCAGTTCCTACTGAGGTCAATAAAGAAATATTTCATTTTAGTTACTTTTTGTTAAATAATTAATTACAATTAATATGAATATGTATATACATATGAAAGTATCACAATATTAAGTAGCAAAATAGAAAGCGATTTTCCTTTCTATATATGGTGCTGGACTATTACTCTTGTTCGTTTACAATTATGCATTCATAAATCACATTCTCAGAAATTAGGCCAACCTAGGTAGGATTTGAAACCTCGACCTTTGGATTAGAAGTCCAGCGCGCTTTCCATTGACGCAACGATAGATTTTCTTTCTTGTATATGGTGCTGGACTACTATTTTTGTTCCTTATCATTCATTCATTAAGTTTAACTAATGAATTAATATTTGAAAAAACTGCATGAACATCAAGTGTCATCCACTACGAGTTTAAAAAATGTATTTGAACTTGAATGGATGAATAGAAAGTATTTTATTAACGATTGAAAATTTGAACAAGATATATATAGGGAGATTGTGAACTAATAGTAGTGATTGAAAAAAAAATTTTAATTACTTATTTAATTTATTGCTAACACATAAGACTCTGAATCTGATACAAACACATATTATTTCAGTTCTATTTGTCTCGCTTTTTACGAAAATTTACGGTGCACATAACAATTTGTAGCTTCAGCAACTGCATTCCTTCTGCTAAATTAAAATCTGATTATAGTTAAATATTCACGAAATTTTAAATTTTTGTATTTGGTATGAGATATCCAGCAATAGAGGTTATATGCATCATTGCTGAAATGAATCCACGAATTTGCTTTTATAGAATATATTGGCAAAATAGTTCATTGCTAAATAGATGAATCACCGTTAATACAAAGCAAAGAAAAAAAACAAAAACAAAAAAAAACAAAAACAAAAAACGGAAGTGATTAAGTATGGAGAAAACCACTGAGTCATCGTTATTGATTTAAGTGTAGCAAAACAAGAAATAACACAAGCTTGGGCAACGTTGCTTTGGAAATAAATGAAGCTGAACCGATTAATGTCGTTTTCCGTAAAGTGAAAACGACAAACTTTTAAATTTCTAAGTAAAAAGACACGTTTGAAAGAAAAGGCCAGGCCGTGCTATTAAGAAACCATAGACAAAAGTTGTGAAAACAAAATTTAATTTCCTTTAATGCTTTTTGAGCAACGATTCGCATGGTTTCAGCTGCTTTAACCAAGTAGTTTTTAAAAAAATAAATAAAACTAATTTGCTTAGAGTAGTTTGAAGTTTTTTCACCTTGTTTTAGTGTAAAATAAAACATTATTAGATCGCTGAAGCATTAAACCACTATTCGTATTCGTGTTTCAAAAGAACGAAAAAAAAAATTTGTAATTGTCAAAAAGTATCATTCGCTTATACTCGGTCAGTTACTAACAGAATTCGATACGAGAGATTGGCAACAGTTAATTTAGCAATACTGAAAAACCTTTCGCAGTTTTATTTGCGACTTTGATTGTAAAATATTTACGAATTTTACGAAGAAATTTATCTTATAACTTTCATTTATAAAATTTTATTATGGCTACTTTAGTTGTTCCGAGATTTAACATGCCATCGCCTAATTTTTCATCTAATAAGAAGCGTAAGTACTTTTTTTAATAGACTTTTCAATAAATTGTTCTAAGTATGGTGTTCACATATACAGACATTGTAGAATATTTCGTTTTGTGTGTTTCCTGCAATCCGTAATATTTTAATTTGTTGAAAACAGTGCTTATGGTTAAGAATGATATAATTTATTTAAGCATTTTTGGAAACAAATTTTGTTTTAAATTTGTCTATTGTAAAAAAAAAAAAATTAAATATAATTTAAAATTAATTCTTAAACATCGATTTTAATAAACTTTTTAAAGCATCTTGATATTTAATAACAAATTTGGTATTTTGCATTGTAGTAATGCAGCTACTTGTTTTGTATTCTACTAAAACATATACATGTTATTCTGTGTAATATATAAGCATATGTTTGAGAGTTTTTTCATACATTAAAATAACTGGTGTTGATATAAATAGAACTTATTTTTGTTACCTTTTTTAAAATAATAATTTATATGTGTTGTTGGATAGAGATACTATAGATATATTTGAACAGTGGTTAATAAGACCAGAATTGGAAGACTTAAAATCATAAACATTAATTCAATTCACGTCAGTTACTCTCTAATCGTATTATCTTGCTTGAAGGAATATCAGTAAAAGGGACATCATCGGAGTCATTTGTATTTTATTCCGCTTTTCACACTTTTTATTAACGATTGTTTGATGATAAGTGCTGACAATTTTATACTCCAGAGGAAAAGAAACCGAATATTGTTATTTTATCAAAACATTTGGTACTTTTCGGTTAGCCAGGTGTAAATTTTTCCAAAGTGATAATTTGACAGACGAAATAAAATATAAATCAATATAAGCTGTTTACTGTTAGTGTCCTTACTAATTTTATTTAATTAGTTCTAAAAACCATGCAAAGAACGAAGCGAATAGCTGCATTTGGCGATACTTTGTCTTGGACTGATAGCAACATTTGGCAATTTCTCACTTTGACCCACTAACCTAAAAATATTCTTTTAAAATTTATCTCTCAACCATTATATTAAAAGAAAAATAAATCACAAATTAAGATACAAACTTGATATCACACTGCAACAGATTTTTGTACCAAATAATTGTAAATTGCACAAAGTTGAGACAATAACGTTACAAAGTCCTATTTGGCTCGATTTCAAAATTGCACCAAAAATGGGCATCTGTATGATATTTGACTAGTTTCCAGCCTTATATAATATTGTAGTCAAACAGATTAAAAAACTCACCGATTTGTATATTTCATGCATAAAACAAACCAGTCGTAGAACGTTTTCTAAAATGACTATTTAACTGGATTTGCGCACTGATATTTTTCATACCATCGACCAATAAGGTCGATGGTATGAAAAATATGAATGAAAAAACATCGCCCAATGCCGGGATATACAGTCAGTAGTGGAAGCCAAGTACTTACGTATTATCGCAACATATTGGCGACATTATATGAAACGAAGCCCATTTTTGCCAATTCAGCGCGTACGACTCATAGGAAATCCGGGTTGCCCCAACTTGGCAAGTTATTAATAGAGTTGGTGAGAGAGATTGTTGCAATAATACGTAAGTACCAGAACCGTTCCCACGTATCTTCGAACACAATAAGAACGATGTAGCTAATAATTAAATTAGTTATTGTATGAGGAAAAAATCCAACCCGTTTTATCTAAAACCTATCGAATAAGCCAAATAATAATAATAATAAAACACTAAGTTTTAGATTTTTGACGAAAAATTACTCCGCAACATCTACAGGAGGATTCATGGTCTCAAATTTTACATTCTGTAATATTGCATAAGTCTTTGAGTAGCAATAAATATAGATGTCATTGATACTATTTCTTTGTTCAAAAAAAGTCCCAAAGAAAACATAATCAGGGATTATCACTAAATACCGTTTTTCAACACGGTACTTACGTATTATACGGTTGACCACACACAATTTCGTCAAATCAAAAAAAATGTCGACAAACGCTGTTATATCCCAAGCGTGTTTAAGTACAATAATAATAAAAATAACAATGACAACATTCGCGGCGAATTTTTTTGGAATTGGCTATGTCTTTTGATTTGGCGAAATTGGTCGATGGTATAATACATGAGCACCTCTAATACATACTCGTATTAATGAAGCAGCAGATAAAAGATAAAAACTTTGTCAAATTTATGAAAAGTTTCACCTTAATACAAAATACTTCAGGTTATAAATTATACTATTTCAATAAACTATACATGCTTATCGTTCTATTTTTGAAAGCACAAACAAGGATACTCAAATGTTTTCATTTCAATATGTTTCAAAAGAACGAACAAATTGGTACGTTGCATGATTTTCAACAAAAACTTTGAGCTTTTATATGTAAATTCTTGGAGCATGTACGTAATCATTAAAGCCTTGAATTACTATGTTTATTTTGAATAAAACAAAAGCGTTGTTTATGTACGAAGATTATGAATACTCTGTTCGTTATTCTGAATCACGATTCATTCAAAACGCGCAATAAACTGTTTGTATTCACAGTTTAATGTTCGTTTGAATTTATTAGATGCTTAACAATACCTCATTGTGTCTTATGTCACAGCTATAAGAATTTTATGAAAATGCAAATACAATAAAATATCTCGAACTTACGCTGTAGGCGGGACTGACTGATACAGCGTACGTAGAGGCATAACTTCGCATATAAATATATAAATTATTTTTATTTAGAGCCGGAGATGAAAGGTAATATAGAAAGAATGTTTAATAAAATCATAAATAACATAAATACAAAATCGCAAGCCGAATTTAGTTTGATGTAGAAGGTTTCATAAGATAAAACAAAGTAGTCTTCCAGGCCAAAGATTTATTTTTTATCCTACAAAATTTCCTCGAAGCATGCTAATTGTTTTTTTCATTCCTTGTTTTGATGAAAAAATAAGCTCTTCGTCGGATATATTTTTTGAAAATTGTAATCCTTTTTCAATTAAAATGAGACTTCCAAATTCCAAACCGTCATTCGATCTTCTAACTGAACTGGGTTTTAAAATTCCAGCTCTTTAATGTCTTGCTCTTGCTCATACATTTCTATGAGTTTATGAATTTTCAGCTCCTGATTGTGGGAATCCAGCAATTCTTGAATTTTATCATTATCCACTTCAAAATTTATTTGCCTGGAAAGATCGACAACTTCTTCAATCACATCACCATTTTCTGGCTCTGATTCCACCGGAGTTTCAGTGATGAAAAAAAGACAGTTTTTTCCAGACCCATTTAAAGTGGTTTTTTTTTTGTTGTTGTTGTTATAAAGGTCCCTGCGACGCGCTTAATGGTGTGGGAGACTCAGAAGTAAGATTAGCCATATTCAAAATAACTACAATTTATTCTCAGATAAGAGAACAACAACACAAATTAATTTAACCAAGTTTAAGAGAGATACACCCAAATACCAAATATGAAGAGCAATTAACGAAGTATGCGAGATACGCGAGAAGACTTTAAATAGTCAGATCACTTACTTCTAGGCAATAAATTTAAATTCTTAGCTATCTAATCAACTTTGATTCCTAATTGACAAATCGTCAACTTTAATATTGCAATAATCAGCTACGAAATATCCACGCCTCACTTTCAATTTTAATTAATCTCTGCTCACCGTTAGCAGTCTAACCTATCTCTCTCTTCTAACCTGAAAGTTTAAATTTTATAAATAAGTCTTAATTTGCGTAGTCACATCTTCTTTTTCGCGAGGAAGCTTTATAATATAATAATTTTTAAAGACCCAATATTTCCCAAGAGGATTAGTTTTTAAAGGAACGCGGATAGACCCGTTACAAAACTTCTTTCTAGGCTTGTCCGATTATTCTAACTGCATCTAAAACATATTAAATTGTTTTCAAAATTCTTTAACCCTTTATCTACCGCATTATGATTTACTGCAGTTTTTTTCATGCAATATTTTTTGGGATCACTACATTCAAAATTAAGGGATATACATAAACAAAACAATCAAGTTTGGGAAAATTAATTAGTTAGAGCTAATTAATTAATTAAAGATATTCAACTGTAAAATTAATTATACACACTGTTCACTTAAAGTAAATAGTCAAATTGTTTTCTAAGGTCTTCATTAACATACAAAAAAAGTAAGACACTTGACATTAACTATTTTTTCGGAACAAAATGACAATTATCGCAATCCACTGAAACCGCCGTCAACAGAAAACGCAATTTCTGCTATAAAACTAATTGCTTTCCATGCTAAAAAACTCATCATAGAACCCTTGATGCCATATATCTTGAAAGAGTGGATTTCAAAGAATACTCCTGCTAAGTATCGTCAGAGTATTCATAAAAATGGTTATTCTATGTAATTTTAAATTGAGTTGTACTTATAAGTACCGTTGATAGATAAAGGGTTAAAAAGAAGTTCGTTGTTGCTCACACAAAAAAACCGAATCGACTTCTCCCACACTACAGAATTGTTTTTTATGACTATTAATCTAATTATTATATTTTACTGTCAGTTGTTTTTTGTGTCCAGCATTTCCTCTTTAAGTTTAATTATTTATAACTACCATTATTATTAAACAGTTTTCTTCAGAACATTTCTACAGAAGCAATCGGAATTGTTTTTGAACTTTATTTGTACAATTTTATACGACACTATGAAAAAAAAATGACTTCTTTATTTTGAAAAAGGGCTCTATTCAACGTGGGAAAGGAAAAGTTTCAATATGAATCCCTTTTCCTGGGACTTTAAATTTTACAAAAACGATTATTCCGTATGCAAGTTTTAATTTTGTAAAAACAAACTTATTTTAAAAATTGAAAAATGTCACATTCAGGTACCATAAACCAAGGCTGACTTGGACCAAATAAACAAGGTTTAACTTTAGGTGGTCCGCAAAGAGAATCAATATTCATAGAAACGTAGGTTTATTTCGAATACAACATTATAATAAACATATTTAAAACAAGAAAAATCTAATATGTACCTCCTGACACTTACATCTCTTCTCTGCTACTATCTTTCTTATTTCGGGAGAAATTTTGATATTTTAATATTTATTATTGTATGTCAATATATTGACCGGACCGCAAAAATGCTCGTTGTACCGCGAGTTTGACACCCCAGGCATAAACTATATACTAGTTTCCTATAATTTGAAATATTTCTGTTGCATTCACAAGAATATTCTCGAAGTTATTTTTTAGCAATTATTTTGCACCAATATTTTTTAACAATTACTTGAAATTTGGGGTATATAAGCCGTTAGTTTCCAATCTTTTTTTTTTTTTTTTGACGGTTATACTACACTGCTCAAAAAAATTAGGTGAGCACATAGATTTAACGAAAGTACGCTAATATATTTCTTCTGATAGTAAACGAAAAACAAAACATCTATATTCTAAAGAGTAGTGGAAAACAGAAGAAAACTCTTTTGATATGCAATCAACGTTCATGACTTCAAATACCAGAAAAAGGATATAAGCGCAGAAACAATGATTTTGTAGAAGTTGTTGTTTTTCCCTGAATCAAAATGGTAAAATTCAGCTCTTCGGGTGTTGTTTTGAAAAAAGGCTACTGGGAAATATCATGACAACATAATCTACCAGAATTCATGTGTGGCTTAGCGTGTTATTAGGAGACCGGAATCCGGGAAAACACAAAAGGCTGTAACGAATGCTGTTGGAATGTGGCAATAAGTGTCATTACAAGATTGCGGAAACGTTTCCAAAAATAGGATATGTTCGAAATCGTTCAGTGCAGGATCTTCCACTTGCTACCACAGCATATATTGGCCAATATATTCTGTCAACCACTCTTCGAGACAGAACGGCCAATGTAACGCAGATTCAAAGACAGCTTCTTTTGTCAACAGAACGAAAGAGATCTCAAGCCAAACAATTCGAAATATACTTCAATCGTATGGTCTTTATGCACGTAGGCCAAAGTTGTGTATTCCTATCACAGTAAAACATCGTGCGACCCGAAGAAAGTGATTGCTGACATCGAGATTTGATCCAAAGTGATTGGAGTCAAGTACTGGAAGTCCCAATTCAGTTTGGAGTGTGACGTGTTTTGATATGGTGAGAAAGAGGCACTCGAAATAACCTTATATTCGTTCAGAAAAATTCATGTAATAGGTGAGGTGGTTTGATGGTCTGGACTGGAATCAACATAAGTGGACGTACTGGCCTGCATATCATCCGGAATGGCAGTTTGAAGGCTCAAAAGTGTGCAGATGAAATCATTAACTCCTACGTCGTACCTTACGCTGCAGCCATTGGTAAATCCTTCCTTTTAATGCAGGATAATACCAGACCTCATGCAACTCGCGTCTTGTAGAAACTTCCTTAAATCTGAAAGAATACAACGTATGGAGTGGCCAACATACTCTCCTGATCTTCCAACTGAGCATGTTTGGGGCATACTCAAACGACGTGTTGCAACTAGACCAAGGTCCAAGACTCAGAGATCGCATTTCGACGAAAATAATTTAAGTCAAAATCAGATACAAAAATTTTGAAAACTTAGTAAAAATCAAAGCCACAGTGATCTTAACTCCTTTAGTGTTCCGGGTGTAATGTATACACGTCTTGTTGAGTCTATGCCTTTAGTGCCCCGAACGTGTATACTCGTCCTGCCAAAGGGGGACATTTTGTATTGTGCTGCTCTGTTTAAAACTAGTTCACAATGTCATGTTTGGAATACAATAACATGACATTGACCGTGCTAAAGAATTTACTTATTTCCGAGAAGAAGTGGGGAAAGAATTCGAAGCGGTATATTCCAGGAACGATGAAATTCATGGTTAAGCAGTTTTTCTTGTTTTTTCCCTTCAATGTGCTCTTTTCTATTCTTCATTTGCTGTCCTTTTCGCTTACCGTGTGTAATAGAAGCTTTTAATTTTTTTGTGCGAATGCACTGTATGTGATACTGGTTTATCTGTACAACCATGTCTTAGGATATATCACAGAGCAAATAAAAAAAAGTTATAATTTATTTTTGATGTGTAACATCTTTCCTCTCGTTTGCTGGATATTTGTTGGGAGTGATTTAGTGAAAAGGGACGGATGTGTGTAACAGGATGTGACTTAAGCGCGCGCTACTTGATTTGACCAATAAGAGTGAGTGGCTGTGTATTTTAGCTACCCTCGCATGGGGTTCCAACTCTAGTAGCCATCACTCGAGCGCTTGACTCTAAATCCGTTAGTCACGATATTGGGGGACATAAGTGCGGCAAAATGCTTATTTGAAAATGGACAAACAGTGATTTCGGTGGTCGTATACATTTCTTCGAATCAAACGGTTAAAAAAAATTAAAAATTTCCTGCATTTGGTACTTTTACCATATAACAAAGGTGGTTCTGCTCTTTTAAAAAAATTATCACTCGCTTCTCCTGATTTTGAGTGGTGATTTTAATTTTAACTTCAGTTTGCCAAAAGCTGAGCTGCTCATAGCTTTTATGAATAATGAACTCAAGCTCTAAATGAACACTAATTAGAATGCTTCGACTGCTGACAGTGGTACTGTTATTGACGCTGTTTTTTAATGGTTTTTAAATACTTTGAAATCACAAGTATATGTGTCATATTTTAGTTATCATAAGTCTATTGTCTCCGCTCTTCCCCAAATTGAACAAGAATAAGTATTTTTGATAAAATATTGCATTACTCCTTTTGTTAATTAAATAAAATTTTCATTAAAGATATAATTATTCGATAAAAAATTA
>BMAV01021214.1:175418-237012 GCA_019973955.1 Trichonephila inaurata madagascariensis | reverse complement strand
GGTACAATTCATCGTATTATAGCTTAAATAACTGGATGAACTTTGATAATATCATGGGATAAAAATCCTTTCTTAATTCTTCAAATGAATTAAAAATTATTCTTCGAACTAAGAAAGGATTTTTATCCCATGATATTATCAAAGTTCATCCAGTTATTTAAGCTATAATACGATGAATTGTACCCTGCTGTAATTTTTCAATTCCTTCTATTAGCTCACACTCTATATATTTATTTGTTTTTCTTGGTGGAATGTTCAATCGTTAATAAAATACATTTTAAAGCGCTCCATTGAGCTGAAATTTTATATACATGATTATGTTGGATGACAATGCAGTATATTAATTATAATTAATAAAAATTAATGGATTAAAACTAATTATTCAAAGAATTACAAATACAGCCACGTTGGCATCATTTGTGGCGACTTAGCGACTCTTTTGGCGACTTGTGTCAAAACATGAAAAGGTTTTTTTCTCAAGCGTTCCTTTGAGCTGAAATTTTCTATAAGCAATTGTTTGGGCGACAATACGATAATTTAATTATAATGAATTAAAATAATTGACTGAAACTAATTATTTAAAGAATTACAGATACAGCCACGTTGGTTTCATTTTTAGCGACTTGGGTCAAAACATTAAAAGATTTTTTTTTCTCACGTTTTAGAACATTTAGAAGAACATAGAAATTTTATATACGCGATTGTTTTGATATGACAATACGATACTTTAATGATAATTTTAAAAAATTAATTACCCCTTAATGTTGAGATTCTATCATATGTATATACATATTTACATTAATCGTAACTATTTAATAAAAAGTAGCTAAAATAAAATTTTACTTTGTTGATCAAAGTAGGAATTGACTTGAAAAGTTTTTTTTTATATCACTTGTTTTTATGCAGAACAACAACAATTATGCTAACAGAGAAGCAGTTAAACAAGCAATAATAAAACCTTGATGACATATTTACAGTTTAAAGGTCATTCACTTCAAAAAACACTTCTTTTTACACCTGTTTTCGACTCCTTTTTTTTTTAAATATATATTTATCACTGAGGTTGTTGCATTTTTTAGCGGTTGAACTAACTGAATGAAAATGTCAATAAAAACTAAATTTAGAAGCACTCTCCCTCGCCATTTCTTTTCTTAAAAGCGTTTACTTATTTTAAAATTTACGGTATTTCACGCCAAAGAAAAAGGAAATATAATAAGTCGTTTCTGATGGTATTTGGCTTGAGCCCAGTTTTTCAGGCAGGTAGTATTTTTGTCCTTACAGCATGTCTGTGGCAGCCTCTGTCTAGAACGAAATGCGACTGTCTCTTTGCTTCGTTTTTAAAGCATGTGCTATCAAATCAATTAGAAGATCATTCGGTAGGTTTTAGAGAAACTAACATTACTGCATGAGCGATTACATATTTTCTTGTACACAAATACATTCAAAAGATATATTTTACTCATTTTACTGTAAATTGAACATTAAGTATCCGACTACGTTCGGAACCGTGATTTTAAAAAGGCGCATAAATGGATAATTTTCATGATATTTAGGGTCACTTAGATTAGAATACATGTATAAAATTGTTTTAAGGACAGTTTGACAACAAAAATTATTTAAATACAATATTTCGGCAAAAAATTAACTTAGAATAACCTTTTTTCAAAATGTTCTCCTTTTGTGAAAATTGGTTCTATTATAATAATATTTTGCCTGTATATCACTCAGACCTCTGTACAGAGGCTCAACTATGAGTTTTGAAAAATTCACATTATTTTCAGAGTTACAACCATTTGAAATAATTATCGGCGTTTTTTCTTAAAATTTCTCCCCTCTGTCTACGTAAAACATGGATAAACCCACTTCTAAGTTATATATTTCAAAAATCCTAGTTGAGCCTCTGTACAGAAATCTGAGCTATATGCATGCAAAATATTATTATATAATAGAAGCATTCTTCACAAAAGGAGAATATTTTGAAAATGGGTCATTCTATGTTCAATTTTTGTCAAAATATTGTACTTAAATAATTTTTTATTGTAATACTATTCTTAAAACAATTTTATGTACATTTTCTAATCTAAGTTACACTAAATATCATAAATATTATTCATTTATATGCTTTTGCAAAATCACGGTTCCAAACGTAGTCGGATACCTTAATAGCTATGCAATGAATTGAGTTATACACTTTCTTTGAATTATCGTTTTCAATCGACGCTTTGAAGAATTCAAGCGATAAAATTTTTATCCCAGTTATCATGATATATTATGCATAGGTCACATTTTCTTGTTATAAAAAAGTGAAAAACACAGATATATAAATTGAGTATATTATACCTACTTATGCTCTATTGTTGACAGCCATGAATTGCTTCTGTCAATGAATTATGATAGATAAAATAAACAAGTAATATATATAAAAAAATTTTTATTAAGTTAATTCCTATTTAAGTCAACAAAAAAAAATTATTTTAGTTACTTTTTATCAAATAATTACAATTAATAAAAATATGTATATAGATATGACAAACCACAATATTAAGTGGCAATTAATTTTTATTATTAATCATTAAACTATCGTATTGTCATCCAAAAAACGTGTATATAAAATTTCAGTTCAACGGAATGGTTTAAAACGTGAGAAAAAAAAATCTTTCAAAGTGATTGTATCTGCAATTCTTTAAATATAATTAGTTTCAATCAATTATTTTAATTAATTATAGTTAAGTTATCGTATTGTCACCCAAAACAATAATTTATTGAAAATTTCAACTCAAATGAACTCTTTAAAATGTGAGAAAAACCTTTTAAAGTTTTGACAGAAGTTGCCAAAAGGGTCACTAAGTCACCAAACATGAATAATTAGTTTTAATCAATTAACTTTTATTAATTATTATTAAATTACCGTATTGTCATCGAAAATAATCGTGTATATAAAATTTCAGCTCAATTGAGCGCTTTAAAATGTATTTTATAAACGATAGAAAATTTGAACACGATATATATAAATATAGGGAGATTGTGAACTAATAGGAGGAATTGAAAAAATTTAATTATTAATTATTCTTTAATAACTAATATTTTATATTTTTTTAAAATATTACAATTTTGTTCAAATTATATTTCGACTTTCTATATTTAACTGTTACTTATGCATAACGGAGAAAATAGAGATATTCTTAAACAAAAACTTTCAAATATTTGTTTGTTACTTATAAGTCCCAAAAAGGATCTTCCATTGAAGTTGGCTGTTGCCTTTTAAGAAGACTTGAACGTATACTTATAAAACGTATGAAACAAAAATATTTTTTCCATGAGGGCGTTCGAATGAAGTTCTTAAGTGTTTGTGTCACAGACACGATGTAAACATAATAGAATGATACAAAAAAAAAAAAAAAAAATTGCTACATTTCCGTTTCGCCTGCGCAAATCTCGCCAAGTTGGCGTTATTGGTAACATCACACATTATACGCATGAAAAGTATTAATAAATATTAGTTCTGATAGGTTTTTCATTCATTTTTGATCTATTATGAAAAAGATGTTACTGATAAAAAAAACACCCCGACTTGCTTTAAAAATGTGGTGGTAAAAGTTTACCAGCTGTGATATTCCGTTTGGCGTCAATTGTATTATTTTTGGCGACTTTATTGCTTGTGCTAATGAAACGGAAAAAGTACCAAAATTTAAAAAACAATGTTTTTGTTCTTTGTTATTTTGATCCCATTGTTCAGCTAATTGGACATATGTCAATAATAGAAAAATGTATAAACATGCAAAAAAAAAAATTCTTAAGTGGATTTAACATAATTAGTTTTGCAATAAACATATTTTTCATTTATTCAAAAAATAGTTGCTTT
This sequence comes from Trichonephila inaurata madagascariensis, assembly GCA_019973955.1. Lineage (NCBI taxonomy): Eukaryota > Metazoa > Arthropoda > Arachnida > Araneae > Nephilidae > Trichonephila > Trichonephila inaurata. The sequence goes on along the minus strand of BMAV01021214.1, from coordinate 233,150 downwards.
ACTTCTTAATTGTTTGCCAGTGAGCTTACATTTATCTTTCCATTGATAAATTTTGAATATTCAAATACTTTTATGAATTGGGGAAAAAATATTAGGAATTTAACAATACTCTCTCATTCTATTATGCGCATATTTTCTCTTAAGATGACTGAATATTTTATGAATCTTTGTTGTTTTTTTTAAAAATGTGTATAATTTAATAATTTTTTGATATTTAGTGTCGATTGTGAATCAGAATATTATACGTATAAAGTTGTCTTACGAATATTATTACAAGAAAAATGATTTAAATGCAATTTTTTGGCAAAAAATGATGAAAGAATGATATATTTTCAAAATATTCTCCTTTTATGAAAAAGGCTTCTATAAATATACTATATTGCATAATTCGGGCTAAGACTTCTTTACAGGGGCTGAATTAAAAATTTTGAAAAATTCACATTATTTTCAGAGTTATGATATGCTGAAATAATAACCGATGATTTTTGTTAAAATTTCTTACTCTCTGATATATTAATATATGTATAAATCCATTTCTAAATTATATGTTTCAAAAATCTTATTTCAACTCCGGTACAGAAGTCTTAGCAATTTATAGGCAAAATGTTATTATTATAGAAGCATTTTTCATAAAACGATAAGGAAATATGTCGTTCCTTTTTTGCCGAAAAACTGCATTTAAATAGTTTTTCTTGAATTAATATTCATAAAACAATTTTATATGTATATTCTAATTCGAGTGATGCTAAATATAAAAAAAAATTATTCTCTTATACGATTCTTCTAAATCACGATTCAGAACGTAATCACTTTAAGGTACCCGACTACGTTCGGAACCGTGATTTTAAAAAGAGCGCATAAATGGATAATTTTCATGATATTTAGTGTCACTTAGATTAGAATACATGTATAAAATTGTTTTAAGGACATTTCGACAAAAAAATTTATTTAAATACAATATTTCGGTAAAAAATTAACCTAGAATAAGCTTTTTTCAAAATGTTCTCTTTTTGTGAAAATTTCTTCTATTATAATAATATTTTGCCAGTATATAGCTCAGACCTCTGCACAGAGGCTCAACTATGATTTTTGAAAAATTCACATTATTTTCAGAGTTAAAACCCATTGAAAATATTATCGGCGTTTTTTTTTTCTTAAAATTTCTCCCCTCTGTTGTTGTAAAACATGGATAAACCCACTTCAAAGTTATATATTTCAAAAATTCTAGTTGAGCCTCTGTACAAAGGTCTGAGCTATATACAGGCAAAATATTATTATAATAGAAGCATTTTTCACAAAAGGAGAATATTTTGAAAATGGGTCATTCTATGTTTATTTTTTGTCAAAATATTGTATTTAAATAATTTTTTATTGTAATACTATTCTTAAAACAATTTTATATACATTTTCTAATCTAAGTGACATTAAATATCATAAATATTATTCTTTTACACGCTTTTGCAAAATCACGGTTCCAAACATAGTCGGATACCTTACGTAAATGCATTCTTAGTTTTTCATTTTATAATCCTTACTTTTTTTCTTAAATTCTTAATACACCCAACTTTTTTTCTTTCACACGGTCTTTTTTTACACGATTTTGTAATAACGAAGTACACGAATCTTTTTTTTACTCGAAACTTTTAGTTTTAGCACGAATTTCAAAAAGAATTAGGGATTCGTGCCCTTTGGATGAGGCCGATTTGATCGAATTTATGTGTGACTGTTTATGATAATAAAGAAGTCCATAATAACAAAGTCGAATGTGAAGTATGGATATAAACAGATACTTTTATTTCTCGAGGGCTTGAAATTTGCTACAAGTATTTCAACGTAATCGTAAATTTTATGTAGCAGGATATCAAGAATTATATAAGTAACTTGAGAAACAATGAAAAACAGCCACTAATAACAGACTTTTCAACAACAATAGAATCAACTGAGGCCATTAATAATGAAAGATGGTAGCATTTTAGATCCAGTTCGTAATAAACATGCACGCTTGTTATTAAGTAGCATTGAATAGTTGCTAAATAGTAGTTGAGTTCCAAATTTTAATTTGAATTTTAATATGTTGTATGTACTTATAGACTAAATTTTAACTGAACACTAATTAAAAAAAAAATTGTAATAAAAATGAATTGTTTTTATTTTATAAATATGGAACATGGGTTTTTTATTTATTTATTTTTTTAGTAAAATATTTAGAGATTTTTCATCTTACACGATTTTTCAAAATTGTGGAACATTTCCCCAAATTTACTTTATGTAGCTTTTACACGATTTTTTTTGCGCGGGTTTTCCAATGAACATATATATCTACCGTGTAAAATAAGAGTTGGTGTATCTATAAATAACACTATTTCAAAATTATTTCATTCAAGTAACTTATGTTTTGATTTTTAAAGAACAATATTTTCTTTCCTGAAAAATCGTGATCCACATTTCTCAATCTTTAACTAAGATCCTTGATTTTTTAAGAAAAAGGTCAATCGGTTAGAATCTTTTTCTGTCAGCTTCCGATATGACAGCAAAAGCAAACAACCCAGACTTCACATAATATTTATAGTATACCTTCCCTTCGTCCCGACTGTGGACGATTGCCAAGTTTCCAATTGAGTACCACAACTCTTGTGGTTCTATTCTTTCTAGATAACGCGTTATGAAATTTACCACCTTGCATGTTTACCTGACACTGTGATAGTTCTTCACTGCTAAATGTGGCAGACAATTTGTTTAAGAATAGTTAGTTATGAATAGTCAAAAGATCTGATGGTAAACTGATTTGGTTATGCTAACAGATTTGTTGACGTCGTCCAGAACCAATCTGGAGCATACCGTTCCTTTTTAGAGGCATCACGCGATATTTATTTGCCACATGTAAATGTACTTTGCCAACTTGATTCCTCAAATTCTATTCTCAAATTAAAACTCTTATCCTTTATAAGTTACGGCTTTGGTCTCATGGCCATTTTGAATTTGTGAGCATATTATTAATCCTATGGAAATTCTATATTTTTCCTGAAATCGAGACTAGTTCATCAATTTGAATGCAATAAAGTACAACAAAATATCAAAACACGAAATCCAGATTCAAAATCTCAATGATGAATACAACAATGTAAACAAGTAATGTGTTTTTCAAATTCAATTCCTACTTAGGTCAAGAAAGAAAAAATTTAATTTAGTTAATTAAATTTACTTAGTGAATTAATATTTGAAAAAACTGTATTAACATCGTGCCATCCACACTACAAGTTTAAAAATATAAATCTGAACTTGCGTGGCGCCATCTATTATAGTTAGTTGTAACTTCGTCAGATATAACACAGAACAAATTTAAAATTAAAAAATAAAATTTAATTAATGAATTAATATTTGGAAAAAACTGTATTAACATAAGTGTCATGCACTACAAGTTTAAAAAAATGTATTTGAACTTCAGTGGATGAATTAAAAGTATTTTATTAACGATTGAAAATTTGAACAAGAAATATATATAAATAGGGAGAGTGTGAACTAATAGTAGGAATTGAATAATAAAGTATACATTTAGTTTAAAAATGTATAAATTAACCAAGTGAACCTCTCGGACTTTGGAACGAAAAGTAGGGTTAAATTAGTCTGATGGTACCAACCTTCTTTTTATTACATAGGTTTGTAAAGTAAAATAAAAATATACTAATACATGAAAATCTCAAAAATTTGTAAGTTAAAATTTTAAAAATCGAGATGTTTGCCAATACAATTTGAAAAATATTATGACACAAAAATATTAAAATATTTAAATAGCTAAGTATATATTTATTTAAATGGACTCTAGGTAGAAAAACAGAAGTGGAGAAGTGAAAACATCAACATGATTTAGGAAATAATAAAAAATTAATCTCAAAAATGTTTTATAAATAAATCGCAATTTTGAAAATCTAAATAATTTTGTACTAAAATAGGTGATATTTCTTAAACTATTTTAACACCTACATAATTTTTATTATTAAGTTTGTGGAATTTTTTATAAGCAAATTTGAGTTAATAAAATTAAAATTGAAGTTTTTAATACCAATTCAAATTAAGATGCTTGATTTTTCAATTCCTACTATTAGTTCATTCTCTCCCTTTATATATATATATATATATATATATATATATATCTTGTTCAAATTTCCAATCGTTAATAAAATACTTTTATTCATCCACTCAAGTTCAAAAATACGTTTTTCAAAACTTGTAGTGGATGACACTTAATGTTAATACAGTTTTTTTTTTCGAATATTAATTCATTAATTAAATTTTATTTTTTAATTTTAAATTTATTCTGCATTATTTCTGATGAAGTTAGGATTAGCACCAACAGATGGCGCCAGTACGTTTTTCTAACGAAGTAGGAACTGACGTTAAAAGAAGTTTTACATATTACTTGCTATAGAATTAAATCTGCATTAAAAACAAATCCTCCAGAAAAAATGTCGCCTTAGATATTTTTAGTTAAAAAAGATAAACTTCTGTTAACATCGTGAACATATAAAAGTGTTATAAACTTTAATTTCTTTTTTTCTTATCCAAAAACAATTGTTGAAAGCAGTAATATCTCGTGGGGAACACATGTATTGTCTTGATAAATAATTAAAAATATATCGATTTTGAAAAAGATTTGTAAGGTATCAGGTATTACAGATCCAACCCCACTGGGAGTTTATTGTTTAAATTGGAATAGTTTTATTGATATAAATAAATTGTACATTTTTAATGGTAAAAAAAATTATATATATAATATGTATTTCATTGTGATAGAAAAAATAAATTGTTACGTGTATACTGTACAGCTTTCTTTTTTAACACGCTTTTATAAGCTTCACTTGTATGTAACTGAATGAACTCGATTTTTACCCACTTTAAAAGATCAGATTAATTAGAAACTTTGTACACTTGTCAAGGACCAATGACAATACAATAATTTCATAATTTTGTTCCATTGTCCTAATAAGATCATCAGGATTAACTATTTCCAACTTTGGCCACTAATTCCCTATATAATTTCCAGATTTGGATACTAAAAGATAAAGTTACAACTCTAAAAACGAAAACACTCGTGGTTAATACAAATACAACAAACAAACAAAAAAGTGTTCTTTATGTGAGAAAGGGGACTGTGCGTCAGCAATTTCTTACCAAAATATAAACAATTGTCTAGTTTTACTGAAAATGGAGATAAAAAAAATTTTGTGCATGCAAAAAGAATAATTTATGTTCTAACTGCTGAATTCTGTTTTTCTAAATTCTTTTGTCGGATCTTTGGAATGAAACATCATTCATTGCTTCATTTTACCAAAACAGCAGAGAATTAATTCAGAGGTCAACAGATTACAAAATTAATAATTTTCCACTAACTCTTCGATTCAAAACTTGTACTTTTATGTCTAATGCTGATGCAAGTTTCAGAGAGAATATTGAGCTCTTTTTAGTGAAAAATATCATTGACTTTACACCTTCTTTCGCATGAAATATTTCAAACTTAGCTCTTCCAGATTTCCTTCAGTTGGTTAACGCTACATTTTGCAAACCAGGCCGTATCGACGCTCTGATAGGATGCCAATGGGTATTCCAGATTCTAAAAAATGACGCATTTAAGATTAATTCATCAATGAATAAATGTCAGTTTGAAAAACTAAAAAAAACACTCTTTTATTGTAGATTAAACTAAAAAATGAAAAATAAATTATAGTTTAAAAAAACTAAAAAACACGCTTTTATGGTTAATCGAACTAAAAAGTAAAAAACAATTCTTAATGTAAGAATAAAATGATAAACGAGAATATTAATGTCATTGTGGTAAAAGTGAGGGGTGCTTTGTGTTACATTTTTACACTAACTCAGCATTTCTGAGTAGAACTAGTAAGAAATTATAACAATTGATATCGAGGACCCCACGCTTTTACCACAATGACATTAATTTTCTCGTTTATCATTTTATTTTTTTGTCAAGAATTATTTTTTTAAACTTTTTATTGCAAATAACGACATAAAATCGTGTTTTTTTTTATTATTTTTTTTAAACTATAAATTATTTCGAATTAGCTGTATCGGACGGACTATTTTACTCTTGTTATAAATTCTATTTTTCTTTTTCAAAACCTCTTTATAAACAAACAGTAAGCAGTCTAGCGAGATAAAATTCTGCATCGATGTTCCTTCATTCTTATGTGATTATTATTTTTAGTTCGCATATTCTTTTCACATGTCATGTCTTCTTACTCTAACTTCAAATAATTCTCACCAAATATGTTCTACTGGGTTTAAATCTGATGATTGAGGAGGTGTTTTCAGAATTTGGAGACAGTTATGTAGACACAAGAGGCGTACTTTGAGGGTCTGATTCATTATCATTATTTTATTAAAAAATGAATTTTCTTCTACATTATCGAAAATTTAAAAGGATAATTTCAAATTGTTCTTGAAAATATTTAATTGAAACTCGTCTCACGATCATTTTATTCTTATATTAAGAATTATTTTTAACTTTTTAGTTCGATTAACCATGAAAGCGTGTTTTTTAGTTTTTTTTAAACTATAAAATTTTTCTTTTTTTTATTTGAATAATTTTATATTAAAATCTTTTAATAATTTTGAAAGTTCATTCACAAAATAGTTGTTTTTCATACAACATACTATGCTAAAGTTACATAAGAACATTGTCTCCTATCAATACCACAAATCCAGGTTTATACCAAGAAATATTGACCAATCTATAACATTGCTTAGCATATACTTCTCTGATCACAAAAATCCCGACGCTGGACTTTCAGGAACTTAGACAAAACACATTGAGGCATACCGAGATCAAAGTTCATTGTCCGAGCAATTCGATCTATATTTGATTTTAAACGATCCATGTTTTTATCATTTGCTTTTTTATTATTTCAAGGAAGTGCATGAATATTTTAAACTGTCAGCATTTTACAGCCAAACAAATATGAATGTGTGATCGTAAATCAAAAATTTCTCGCGCTGTTAGAAATAAACATAGAAAAAAAAATGAATATATTTTGAATCGACTGAGCAACTGCTGTAGTTGAACACATTGTTCGATTAACGTTACCAGAATTTCCTTCAGCTGTAAGTTTATCTATATTTTATTCATATACATAATTAATCAATTATTTTCACTCTCTTTTTAGATTCTTATATTCATTTTTTATCCTTTTTAAATGTATTCTTAATTGTACTGTGTGAATGGAAACTGTTGCGTAATTTTTGAACGTAGATTTTCTGGATTCTCAGATAAATGTTGAGGTTTTAACTTGGGAAAGATTCTATTTATTGCGGAACTTAAGCATGTAATTAAGTAAACCTCATTCGATATTGACATCTTTTTAAAAGCAGATTTAGAATTGAAGTATACTGAAGATTAGATTGTAATGATTTCTCATTATTTGATGTTTTTTTTCGGAATGAATCCGAAACGTTGTTTTGTATTATTTTTTTAAGCTGCTGGCTGTTGACCTGAATCTTTCAGAGAACGGTTTACTTTACAAAAATAACGACTGAATACTGTACGTAAACGCTTTACAAAATTTTTAGTGTTGCCCAACGCGATTGTTTTGTAGCAGTTCGAAGTTGAAGGAGCTTCATGAAAACAAACTTTTCGGTATTATTAGTATTAATTTAACTAGAATAGTTCACAATGGGATGTAAAGAGAAACGTACATTTTTTTGGCACATTAGATGGAGTGAAAATAAATATTTAGTCATGTTTTAAATTATCGTAAAATCCGGCGTATAACACTCACCTATACTTTCAAGCTGCTCTTATTTGTTTTTCTTCAGTCTTTAGGTATATTCTCCTTATAACGCGCACCCCCCCCCGTTTTTTTTCTTTTTTGAAGAGATAACTTCTTTAGGCGCGTTTTGCTGGAGAGTGAGCTTGAATGATGCGTTTTAAAAAGCCAAACATTTTTACCCTCAGGTTTGAAACACTCGTAACAATGGTAACAATGCTACTGAATCATTAGGATTTAATGAGTTATGCATCGGAGAAATTTGTGCAGTGAAATGTAGAGCAGAAAATGGACTAATAATTCTAATGTGTGGTTACTATTTATATTTCACCAAATCAAAGTGTAGAGGAAATTATCGAATTCATTCACAAAAATTTAGTTGCCTACAATGTGAAGCCGGATCAACACTTCTGAACAAATTGCCTATTATTTTAAGTCGGGATTTTAAAGTAGATTTTTCAGAAGACAAATCAAAGCCTTTAGTAGATTTTTTAAAATCAAAATTCAATTTAATTATGTCAAATGATCCAAATGAAAGCACGACAAAGTACGGTACAACGCTTGACGGAGTTTTTTTAGATATTTAAATAATTTTGAATCTAAAATATTTATAACCTATCTCAGCTACCATAAACCTATTGTTTCCTTCTTAGAATACAATTAATTCACAAATATGATTGTATATTTCACAAAAAATATTACTTTACGAGTACAGACATGTGAATAAATAATTTTATATGACAATACTAATATCCCCTGGTTTTTTATTCACTTAACTAATCCTTGAAATAACATTATAAAATTTGAAGTTATCACTTCTATCGTGTGGTCATAAGCACACACACTCATTTTTTTTTTTTTTTACTCAGAAACTTGAAATATACGTCTGCAATGCTTTTCCGTTTTGAAGTTATTTATTCAAAATATTATCCTAGGCTTTTGAAAAAATAGTATACTTCTAGAGCAGTGATTCTGAACCACTGTGTCGTGGCACTTCTGTGTACCACCAAATTTCTTAAAAATTATTAAACATACTCTGAGAAAAAAATAAATTCCAGAACCGAATCATTCGGTTATTTTATAGAAATAAACTAAGGGCATTCACATGGTATAGTTAACTTATCATTTAGCGGATAGATGGATATAAAAAAATTTGATTGGGTTCGTAATCCATTTATGATAATGGATATATTTGTATATAAATAAACTTTTAATGAAGAGGAAAAACTAATTTTTCTCCGTAATAATCGAGATTTAATTTCAAAACTTTCGCAAGAGTCAATTTATTAATTTTGGAATAAAATTAAAGGCGATTATCTCATAATAGCCCCCAAAAAGCTTTAAAAATATTGTTATAATGTTCTACATCTTATTTGCGTAAATTCGAACTCGCAGCATTAATAAATATAAAATTATGAAAGAAAAGATTGAGACTTTTAAATGTAGGTGACGAAATGAGAATGGCATTATTCATACGATCCAATATAAACGAACTTATCTAAAATCATCGAGCTCAAATTTCGCATTAAATGTATTCCTATAATTAATTTTTAATTAATTACTCAATAAATATTTTGTTTCCTTCGTCGTATATTATTTAATTTCCATTGAAAATTATTATCATAAACTATTTTTTACAGATAAGTAAAATTTTGTAAAACTTATTTTTTGTTAGTGTGCCGCCGATTTTTGAAATTATTAAAAGTGTACCACAACAACAAAAATAAAAAAGGTTTAGAATCACTGCTCTAGAGTCATTGATCTTCATAAATTAGGAAGCAACTGGGAAAATAAATATCTCTTGAATAGATAAACTATTTATCTCAATTCTTGTTCTAAATTCTTAATTTCCGAACCTTTACGTATATATTAGATCTTGTTCATTTGTTTCAACAAAAAATAAACGAAAGATGTAATTTGACTATGTTATTATTCTGAATATATTAAGAACTAAGTACATAGTGATTGAATTAAAAATTTTAAATGTAAATTTAATTTAACCTGGATAACTGCATAAATTACATAAGAAAATATCATGTGTACCCTCTGTTTTTGTCAGACTTTATAGTTAAAGTTTGAAATGCGCATTCAATTTTGGAGTTGAAAACTTTCAAAGGCATCTTTTAAGTTTGAAATCATGTATGCATTAGAAATTCATGTAGTTTTCTACTTTGAAGATAATTATATGCTGTATCTATAACAGATAATTTATTATTAATCTCAATGTGCAATAGTTTCACTTTACATACGTATATATTATTTCGAATCATAAGATACAAGAACTAAAATCAAAATTTTATAATGAAAAAGGGTAAGTAATCGCATTTTCTATTCGAATTAAGTGATATCAAAAAGAAGTATAATTAGTGAATTTAGTAATAAATTTCGTATGAATGCTAAAAATCACTTTTTTTAAAAAACTATTGTATTGATCTGTTTAAAAATAAGTACTACTTTTGATTTTATACAAATATTTAATGAAATAATAAATATGTATGTAATTTCATTATTTGTATCGATTTTTCTTCAAAAACTGAAAATATTTATGCAATAATGATACAAATACTATATCATGGGATTGTGCTACTAAAAAGAATAAAATTTTCCATCTGCTATCCTCTGTTAATTTACCGATTAATTCTAGTAATTTTTAATCACTCTTATATATGTCTTAATATTATCGTGCTTAGCATATTGATATACAGTGAAATTCGTGTAACGATAAAACGTTTAAGACAAAATATCGGTTAACACGAAATAACACAACGGTCCCGGCAAATTACTTTGTATCTCCATGCATTTTTCTCTTAACACAAAAAGATTTCTCCTTTTGAAGAATAAGGATATTGAAACTGAGCCGACATTTTATGAAATTTTTAGAAAAGTTTCTTCATTATTGGTGATGATGATGATGACGAGTTTGGTGTTTTATGGCGCAAGAGCCAGTTTTGGCTATACTGCGCCAAACATTCATAGGTCTGTGGTCTGGATGGGAAAAGAAGAAAAGGCGAAATTGGATGATAAGATGGAGGGTCGAAAATAGAGAAAGACCACTGGGGTACCCCGGGGTCGTGACACCCGTGTTTACCAAAGATAGTAAACCCCTTGGGAAAAGGAAAAGATCACTAGGGTACCTCGGGATTGTGTCACCCGTACCCACCTAAAGAAGGTGAGCCCCCTGAGGGGTCTTCATTATTGGACTGCCGTATACTGTATTATGGGAAGAATTCATTGCTGTGGATGATGAAAATGAGTGTACAGTCAAAATTATGGCAGACAAAGACATTTTGGAGCTTGTTCAAAACTTATAAAATATCATTGATGCAGATTCCGATGAGGAAAATGAAATGAGTGACGTTATCAGATTCTCACGTCATCAGAAATGAGGCACAACATGAAAAGTATGCGCAGTTATTTAGAAGTACATTCCAATGGTGAAATGAATAACAAAATGGACGACATCAAACAATTTGTTGACAATTTGAATCTAAAAAATACAGTGAAAAGAAAAATACCAGCCAAAAATCAGTCAAAAATCAACAAACTTGAAAATTTTGTATTAAATTTCATTGAGCTCCTATGAATGTTTTTGTGTCATTGATTTTTATTAAACACATGCTTATATACAAGTCTATGTAAATAAAATGTACTCTAATAAACTTAATTTTATTGAATATATTAGGTTGGGGAAAAAGAGATCCATTATTTTTTCGGTAGATGTCTGTAGTGTCGATATCTCTTGAAGTATCAAACAAACAATTTCAAATTTATGCTCGTTGTCAAGGTGACATTTCACTCTAAAGAAATTCTTTTGTTGTTTTTTGTTTGGTCCATTCAGTTGTGAGTTACAGGGTGTTAAAAATGGAAGTCAACAAAAAGAAAATTCAGTACATTTTACAGTTTTTCTTTGATAAAGGCGAAAATGCAAGCCAGGCAGCTGAAATTGTGAGTAGTGAATTGTGAATGCCGATACTGTAACAGCTAATTACTTGCAATTTTGGTTTCGTCGATTCCGTTCAGGCATTTTAATGCTAAAGAGGCCCCACACCCGTCATCGAAAATGTCGATAAAATCACAGAAATAATCGAAGTTGACCAGCATGTTAGTAGTCGTAGCATCGCCCAGGAGCTAAAGATTGACCATAAAATATTTTTAAGCATTTGAGCAAAGTTGGATTCAAAAAGAAGCTCCAGGTTTGGAATGTTCTGGAAAACGAAATGAAATCGACCCATTTCTTAAGCGGATAGTGACTGCGGATGAGAAATGGGTCACATGCGACAAAATTGTGCGAAGACGATCGTGGTCAAAGCGCGGTTAAGCAGCTCAAACGGTGGCCAAACCCGGTCTAACATCCAGGAAGGTTCTACTGTGTATTTGGTGGGACTAGAAAGAAATAATTTATTATGAGTTACTCCCGTAGGGCCAAAACTTAAATTCAGGTATCTGCTGTCAACAACTGGACCATTTGAAGCTAGTGACTGACCAGAAATGGCCAGAATTGGCCAACAGAAGAGGTGTTGTGTTCCATCAGGACAACGCCAGGCCACACACGTCTGTAGTGACTCGCCAGAAACTCTGGGAGCTTGATTGGAAAGTTTTAATGCATCCACCATATAGTCCAGATCTGGCCCCAAACGATTACCACCTTTTTCTCGCATTGCAGAACTTCCTGAGTGATAAGAAATTGGGATCAAGAGAAGATTGTGAAAATCGATTACAAGAGTTTTTCGCCAATAAAGGCCAAGGCTTCTATGAGAGAGGCAATATGAAGCTACTTTTAAAATAGCAACAAATTATACAACAAAACGGTACATATTTGACCCAAATCGGACAATCCAAAATATGTTAAATAAAGTTTTGAATTTCATGCAAAAATAATGGATTTCTTTTTCCCCAACCTAGTATATTGCTGTTTTTTGTTTTTTTTTTTCGATATCCTTTAACATGACATTCTTTAAACACGAAAAAAATATTTCATTCCCTTCAGTTTCATGCTAAACGATTTTCACTGTACGTATAAATATTTAAAAATATTAGCGAACTGAGGGTTATTACATTAATAGAGAGTTTCCTGCAAAATCCCCTTTAAATACTTAGAAATTTCGATGTTTCATTGAAATTGGATACAATGAACCTTTAATTTCAATGACTTTTTTGTTGAATCTACAGACAGTTCACTACAATTGGGATCGTTTGCATCTTAAAAAGATCCATTAATGAACTTCATGTAGATTGTACTGATTTACCTAGAGACACCTAACCTCCTGGCACAACCTCAAGTATTCTGATATCATCTTAACTGGCACAATTAATGACAGACACATCGAAATCTGCTCCTGATCTGCCATTTCCTTCTTACTTTCGGTTCGAAACTAATGAAAGAGAGGGACCGGCTTTTTACAACGATGAAAATATTCCTTTCTTTTCGAGAGGAGCATCCCATTCTTAGGTACATCAATGGAGATCAGCCAGAGGTCGTAGTAAGAAAAGAAGGGAAGACAGCACGGAGGGGGAATTAGGGGCTAAATTTATCCTCTTTTATCCGAGCTGGGACTTTCTGTTGCTGCTCCCTGCATCCATCCATCCACGGCTGCTTACTCGGAGCAATTTCAGAATTTTTATCCTACATTTAAACTTGAACCGCGGCCTTCGTTTTTGCACACGTGTCACAGGGCATCGTAGTGGAGTCTCCTGTCACTAAGGGTTCTTGGTTCGTGCAAAAAGATTTTGTGGGATAGTGTTCGTGCGTTGCTTAATTGTTGCATAAATGTGATTTTGGTGGGTTTCGTTTTGGCAAAGCGACAGGAGTGAAATAAGAACTACTTGAATAAGAGTTGATGGGTTAGGTTGAAGTATTAAGGGAACCAGGACATCACACACATTCACAAAAATCGATTTTTCAATTTTGGTATTAGAAAATAATGTATATTTTTTTCTGAAACTAAAAATGTGTAACACTTATGTGTTCGCTGATAAAATAACCTAAAATATGGTAAAAGTAATTGACAAAAACAAACAAACGCTTACCAATGTTTAGTTGTTTTTTTTTTTCACTTTTTCTCCAAGGAATAATTTTTTGCTTTTAGGTACACTTTAAAAAAAAACTATTGCACTATATGGTTCCAAATTTTGTGTACTTCCATACAGGATACCTGTGCATATAGTGAACCTATTTTTTAAGTCGAAGTTGTACATAGTTTAAAAAAATAGTTTTATGAATAAAAAAAAGGGGGGGGGATAAAAAATTTCAAAATTACAAAGTTTTATATAGTTTTTTTTAAAGAAACTATCTTAATATTTTATTGAAAAAATAGGTTCACTATATTTTGTGTATTCTTTAATATGTGTGCAAAAAATATTTTACATATTTAAGAGATATTTTTTTTCCAAAAACAGTATCTAAACATAAGCATGTGGTATGAGATCTCAAAAATTATGTCAAACTTAAATAAAACAGAAAAAAAAATTATTTTAGCTAAAAAACTATTTTTCAACAGAATGATTAAAATATATTTATTAAGATCACAAAAAAATTAAGCTCTATTGAAAATTTTTAAAGATATATGTCCCATAAGCAGAGTCTTATTTTTGGCATTATACAGTTTCGAGCATGTCCTGGCACTCTTAAATAATACACAGCAGCAATTCTCAAACTGTGGGACGTGCTTCCTTGAAGGGCATGATAACTTAACGTTGCGGACGCCAGCACATCGAAAATACTAAAATAAAAGATTATTTTAAAGTTATAAATGCCAAAAGTGAGGCATATAAGCGAGCAACATAGACTAGATTATTTTTCTAATGACATTTGTATTTTTAGAAATGGATGATTGAGGAAATAAATGTTTAATTTAATTAAAAATTGTTTTGTGATCTGTTTCAACTTAAAAATTAGAAGGGAAAAGTAACTTAATATTTTTCCTATTACTTAAAATAGCTATTACTTAAAAGTAACCTATAAAGAATTTAATATTTTTCTTGATAAATTGTACGGTTTCTAATTAAGGTCGTATTATAGGATTAGCGTCAAAGTAAATTTTTACTGCATTCAGTTTATTGTTACTGTTTGGGGGGAGGGGTACAATGAAAATTAGATCGCAAACATTAGAAACTTGAGAAGCGCTGATATACAGTAAAGAATTTAATTTTTATTTTTTGTGAAATAAAATATCTACAATTAGTTTTAGTGTAATATATGTAAAACAGTCTATACCAAAAAGAAATTTGAACAAAATTTAATTTTGGAATGATCTAATTTATGAGTGTTAGTGAGAGAGAGACGAAAAGCCAGTTTTTTTCGGAACCGAGATTTTGAAAAAGCTTATAAATGGATAATTTTTTGATATTTAGTCTTTGAAATAGAATATACGTACACACACACAAAATTGTTTAAGATTATCATTATTATTTTTAAAAAATGTAATGTAATTTTTTGGCAAAAAATGAAAAAGTAATAGAAAATTTTCAATACATTCTCCTTTTATGGAAAAAATGTGTTTGTGGTTCTATATTAATAATATTTCCAATGTATAAATTAGGCTTCTGCGCAGAATCTGAACTGGGATTTTTAAAACGTATAACTTAGAAGTGGATTTCTTCATATTTTACTACATTAGAGTAGAGAAATTTTAACAAAAAACACCCGTTATTCTTTCAATTGATCGTAACTCTGAAAACATAGCGAATTTTTCAAAACTCCTTGTTCAACTCCGGTATAGAAATCCTAGCTATGTATAGGCAAAATATTATTATTACAGAAGCATTTTTCATAAAAATAACATCATCATTTCATTTCTTTCTTCATTTTTTGTCAAAAAATTGCATTTAAACTATATTTTGTAATAATAATAGTATTCTTAAAGCAATTTGTATATATATATATATTCTAATGTGTACTCAATTGACGCCAGATAGAAAAAAAAACCATTTATACTATTTTTCGAAATCATGGTTCCTAACTCAGTCGGATACCTTAATTGATTATTTATATTGCAATATTTGGTAGACACAAAACAAAAATTGTCACAAAATTTGGAAATATTCCTCGAAAATCAAATCTTTCAAGTGGGCTTCACATTTAGGTTAAATTCGTGATTTTCGACCGATATATATTTATTTTAATTTCAAAGTTCATTTTTTAAGGCATTAAAATTCAATATCTCCTGATCTCCAACAAACATTTAAACATTAACTATATTTGACAACTTTACAACCTAAAATCAAAATTTGTGGTTTGAAAATCCATATACTATAAACTTAAGTTGTCGTAACTGAATGAATAAGACTACACAATATGACAAACGAAATTTAGGGTGCTTTTACGACTTGATTACACAAAACACAATAAAACATGCACGCCTCACATGATTACTTAAAACATAATAAAACATACACGCTAGGATGCTCCTCAAAAATATTTTTCTCTTAGTTTTACTGGTGAAAAAACAACGAAGCAAACTTAAAAACGACTCAGAAGAAAAGTTTAAGTGATAATTAGTTTCAGTACTTAAACGATGTCGGCTTAAAATTCATCATAACATATTTCATTTCGTGTATGTTGTTGAAGCGCGTTATTATTGCAATAAAATTTGGGAAACAGAGCATAAAAATCTTTCATTCATCCACCATATTACAATTGTAGATGTGCATTCTGATTGCAATAAACATTTGGAAATAGTGCATAAAAGTTTTCAATTCATCCACCTATATAAAAGAATACGTTATTAAATTGTTTTATTACATACATTTTACTTACAGTAAGATTGTCATAAAAAGGCGTACAAATTGGTTAGAAATATAAGTATACTTTTTACGAATTTTTTAAACATGTGGAAGTATAAAAGTAATAATTTTTGGGAAGTAGTTTTAAGCATTAAATGAACAAATATAATATTTAATAATAAACCTTTTTTTTAAAAAAATTAGAGTGTTCCTATTTTTTAAAATAAATTCTTCCTATTAAAAATTTTTGAAATCTTAGTTACAGGAAAAAAAATTAACTTGAGAACTTTGATATATCAATTATAAAACGATTAAAGAAATTTTATAATTTTTTTGCGTAATGTTAATTAGTTTATCGATTTTTTGTACATTCTAGAATTCTTGGATTACATAAAACAGTGATTGTAATATCTCAATGGTTTAGTGTGGATCTTAAGGTATCCAACTACATTCGGAACCGTGATTTTAAAAAAGGGCATAAATGGATAATTTTCATGATATTTAGTGTCACTTAGATTAGAATACATGTATAAAATTGTTTTAAGGACATTTTGACAAAAAAAAATTATTTAAATACAATATTTCGTCAAAAAATTAACTTAGAATAACCTTTTTTCAAAATGTTCTCCTTCTGTGAAAAATACTTCTATTATAATAATATTTTGCCTGTATATAGCTCAGACCTCTGTACAGAGGCTCAACTAGGATTTTTGAAATATATAACTTAGAGGTGGGTTTATCCATGTTTTACGACAACAGAGGGGAGAAATTTTAAGAAAAAAAACACCGATATTTATTTCAATGGGTTGTAACTCTGAAAATAATGTGAATTTTTCAAAAAACATAGTTGAGCCTCTGTACAGAGGTCTGAACTATATACAGGCAAAATATTATTATAATAAAAGCATTTTTCACAAAAGGAGAACATTTGAAAAAAGGTTATTCCAAGTAAATTTTTTGCCGAAATATTGTATTTAAATAATTTATTTTTGTCAAAATCTCCTTAAAACAATTTTATACATGTATTCTAATCTAAGTGACACTAAATATCATGAAAATTATCCATTTCCCCGTTTTTTAAAATCACGGTGCGAACGTAGTCGGATACCTTAACCAATGTTTCCTTGAAAGAAATTTCATTTAAAACAAGGTTTTATTTTCTTAAGAATTCGATATCTTATTTTTATTTGTTTTTATACTTTATGATTATTGATTATGCGTGTGAGGAAATTTAAGAAAAATACTTCACGAGCAGGAGTATACCAGTGTTTTGATGAAGCGCTTGCCGCCTAATTCAAATGAAAAATAAAAAGTGACAGTTTAAAGTTTTAGTTTAGTTTAAAGTTTTTATTTGCCATCGGAATGTGAATGAAAACGAACGTAAAAATTATCATAACACTGGTTTTTTTTTAACGTAAAGCTTTCAAATTTTGTGAGATTATAATAAATATATATATAAAGAACAATTTAGGCTGAAAGTATTTAATTTCATATTATGATCGATTTTTGTTAATTGAATCGTAATTGCTCACCTGCTTTTGTTTGTTTTTGCATACGTCAAATGCATACACAGTAATACCCCGACTTATGCGAATTCAAAATTACGCAATTTTCAAATTTTGTAGTTTCGTTCCTTTTTTTTAATCATTAAAACTCAGGGGAAATCATTGTCTGAGCCTAATGAAATTGGCAATTTGATCGAATAATTTGTCTATCTTGTCAGGCAAATAAATTCAGAAATGGCTAGTGATGACGTTCAAGAGCTACAGTCAGGCTTCTACAATCAGGAATTGACAATTTATGAGTTCGTAGAAGATAAATAACGACTTGAGTCTGTAGACCCGGTTCAATTAGAAGATCGAATACTGTTGGCAATTTGAAAGAATTCTTGGTTTAATTGAAAAAGGGTTACAAATTTTAAAAAACACCGATTCCAACGAAGGGCGTATTTTTTCAACTAAACGAGGAACAAAAAAAATATTACCATGCTACGAGAGAATTTTGCGGTTGAAAAAAGAAACCTTTTGAGTCTGCAGACTGCTTGTTAGTTTTTATATGAAACCTCCTACATCAAAATAACTTTGGTTTGCGATTTTGTATTTGTGTTATCGAAGATTTTATTAAACATTTTTTTTTCTAAATTATTATTTTCTTTCGTCTCCGTCCCCAACTAAAAATAATTTATACGTATTTATGTGCGAAATTATACCCCGACTTACGCTGTTATCGCGTGTTTGGGGTATTATACTGTATATGTATGTGTGTTCATGATAAACGAGAAATAAAGGAGATTTTATTTTACTTTTACAGTGTTAGAGCAAACTTTAATTCGTTCAAGGCCATGATCACAAAAGTGGGATCATGGTCCAACGATGCCATATTTGTCAAAATCGGGGTAACTTCTCTTGCTTTTCCCTAGTTAGAACTTAGGATGTGCAAGAAGAAAAATGAATGGTATGAGCAAAACAAAATTTTCTATATCCAAGGTTTAGCTATGACTTTTTTAACTGCGTCTATACCACAAATAAATATTATTTATTTTCATATTCCTTTTGCTGGTCCTGAACGGGTTAACAGATTTTTTTTTTTATCATGATCAAGACGAACTACATTCTTTTGAAATATTTACGAAACCTTCATTTTTGTGAAAAAATTATTAAATATCATTCAAATAAGCTCCTGTTTTTGCGAACAGAAATACATTCCCCAGTACTTCTCTGCTATATTTTAGAGCAACTTTTTTCAAATCATTATAAGTGACGAGAGGTTTTAATGAGTTGACATACGCAACGGTAATTTCTTATTACAGCAAATTTAAGCCAGGATAAGATTTTACAGAATCAGAGAACTAATGAGAATGAATGGTTTTCAGCAGAAGATCTGTATTTGTTCACGTGAAACAACCCATCATGATAAAGCAAAGAGGAAGAATGCATCGAATTGACAAGAGAAACAATGCAGTCCTGCCAGTTAAAAAAGATTCATCAGCTTCTCTTCCCAAATATATCCCTGGTCGGGAGGAACTGGAAGAAAGATTCGTTTATATATATTTCCGTCATTTCAATATTCTCCTTGAACAACGGGCAAGATACCAATAATAATATTTTTTGCTTTAGAATGCAGTGAAGTCCGTATACAGTGGTCGGTTTATATAATCTATTAAAATTAATTAAATTTTTTGATATAGTTTATTTATTGTTAGGATTTTGTTAAGAGACATTTCTTGTGAGAATGAACTGCAAATCTCTTTCTCATTATTTATTGGTATTACTTTAATGATATTTCTCTTAAAAGGAGAAGTTTTTTTAATATAATAAAATCATACACTGAAGCAATGTGCCTGGATATTTTACAGTAATTGATATTGAGTAGTTGTTTGCCTCTATGCATGGTACTTGTTTATAATAGTCTCGCGATAAGATCTCTACTGCAGCGTTTCTCAAACTGTGGGGGCGTGAGCATATTGAAAAGTCGAAAACAAAAGATTATTAGTTTTTTAAACTATTAATTTACTGAAGGTAAACAAACAAAATACATTCTATCATAATAAAGAAAAAAATACACATTTACACTGGTATAATACACTTATAAATGTATCAGTATTGCCTAATGTATTTTATAATTAATTTAACAGTAGTAAATTAAGAACGTTTAATAACTACCAGTGACCCCATGAGCTTGTCATACATAAATTATATTAACACTTACCTTGATAATTTATAAGGTTTATAATTAATTTCTTAGTTGCCGATTAAAGGTTATGTGATTGTTCGTTGCCCTAATGCCATCGTTTTCCATGTAGGTGCATATATGGGATGCATTAAAAGGAGGGGGGAGGGGAGAGAAAAGGAATAAAAACAAGCAAATCCTCTAAAATAAGAAAATCCTTCACAAACACTGTCAAGGTTCTTATAATGCATTCTAAAGCTTTCGGAATAATTTTATAGATAGCAGTGTACAGAAAAGATCGTACTTCGGAAAGATGTATATATACGTCTGGAGCAATTAACGCTTTGGCTGAGTGAGACTTTTATACACGCGGGTGTCACTTAATAGTGTAGTATTATAGCCTTAGTGTAAAAGTATAGTATTATATTTAATTCAATATACATTGTTACAGGTGTTGTGTATGGGCGGGGGGGCACGATGAAAATTATGATTGAATATATTGAAAAAAAGTTTGAGAAGCACTGCTCTACTGTATTTAACAGGAATTTGAAATAAGAAGTTGTGGATTGGAGAGATGTGAAGAAACATTATATTTGATATAAGTAACTCTTTTACGGGAATACTTAATTACTGTTGTTCAAAATCAAAAGGTTCAGACTAAAATACGAAATCTTAAATTATAAAAAAGTAAATAAAAAAGACATGTTAATATTTTACTTTAAGTATGTCCCAACTAAAATATTTGAGCGGATATTCTAGGATAAAAAGGACTGGAATATTAAAGATTAATAGATAATTGAAATTTTGGAAACAATAAAGAAAGGAATGCTGTGGTATTATAAATATTGCAGACTGAGGACTGCTTTATAGAAGAGTGGGGTTTAATCAATTTTTGAACCATCCAACTTCCCTTCAACCTCCCCCTTTCTGTTAATAAAACTGAGTGAAGTCCTGCAGAATATAATGCATAATCCCTGTTTGTGCGTGCGTGTATATGTGTGTGTGTAAAAGCGCGGGATTTGCATTTGTAAGTGCAATTTTTAGGTAAGTTACCTCTATCTTGTAATGGATTTAGATATTTCTATCCATTATTTCCTATTGGTTTTTGCTCAGTGTTATTTACAAAAAAAGGGGGAAGGTTGGCTGGCCAAAAAACATGTTCAACCCCACTTTTATATAAATTAATTTTTATATAATAACTGTCCTAAGTCAGTAATGTTCATAGCACTGCAGCATCCATTTTATATTTATTATCTCGATTCCTCTTTTGTCCTTCATTGTGTGATTTTCCTGCTGTCTATGTGTTTGTCGAATGTTATTGTTTGAATGTGATCTCTTGTTAGTAGAGAATTGGCCTAGATATAAATATATACATATATATAATATTTATTCAAATTGTGATAAACACATACATATATGTGTGTGTGAATTCAACTTTGTTATATATTAGTGTTTATGTGATTTCTATTTTTTCTGTATTTTTTGTGATATTTGATGTGGAAAATAAGGTAGAAACCAATTCAAGAAAAAGAAAATTGGAAATATCACTTTAAAATTAGGAAAGCCATGATTTTATTTCAAACTTTATTTAACGTTTATATGCTTACGTAACGATTTATCACGATAATTAAATACTCTTATGTTTCCATTTTAAAATCTGATGCAGCGGCTTTAATACTTTTTTATACTGTGAATGACTTATAAATTGTGTCTTGATCAACGAATATTATTTTTTTAAAAAATATACTTATTTCATTTATGTTTCATTAACAAATCGAGTAAGCAATTAAGGTATCCGACTACGTTCGGAACCGTGATTTTAAAAAAGCGCATAAATGGATAATTCTCATAATATTTAGTGTCACTTAGATTAGAATACATGTATAAAATTGGTTTAAGGACATTTTGACAAAAAAAATTATTTAAATACAATATTTTGGCAAAAAATTAACTTAGAATAACCTTTTTTCAAAATGCTCTCCTTTTGTGAAAAATGCTTCGATTATAATAATATTTTGCCTTTATATAGCTCAGACCTCTGCACAGAGGCTCAACTAGAATTTTTGAAAAATTCACACTATTTTCAGAGTTACAACCCATTGAAATAATTATCGGCCTTTTTTTTTCTTAAAATGTCTCCCCTCTGTTGTCGTAAAACATGGATAAACCCACTTTTTAGTTATATATTTCAAAAATTCTAGTTGAGCCTGTGTACAGAGGTCGGAGCTATATACAGGCAAAATATTATTATAATAGAAGCGTTTTTCACAAAAGGAGAATATTTTGAAAAAGGGTCATTCTATGTTCATTTTTTGTCAAAATATTGTACTTAAATAATTTTTTATTGTAATACTATTCTTAAACCAATTTTATATACAGTTTCTAATCTAAGTGACACTAAATATCATAAATATAATCCATTTGTACGCTTTTGCAAAAACACGGTTCCGAACGTAGTCGGATACCTTAAGACATTCCGTGCACAATGAAATTAATAAAAAACTATCATAACTTCAAAGATTCCAGAGAATTATATTGAAAAACAATCATTATTTACGTTTGGGATTGTTAGCTTAGTAATATTATTATATTATATTTTTTGTTGTTGTTGTTGTTTTTAAAATATAAATTTCAAATAATAATTCTAAACAGGTGAAATGCAACCAGAAAGATCTAAAATCTACCAAAAACTCTTTTTCTCTCCAAAATTCTTAACAACTAATTTTTGCGCTAAGATCACAAATTTCTCTTCTTACAATTAAAATAATTCCAAAACTGAGTATTAAAACTAAACTTTTTTTTAAAAAAAATTCTATTCATAAAATTCTAGCCTTTATATTGGAATTTTTATTTCTTATTTTCTCTAAATTACATTTGCCAGAAACAATTGCCATCTTGGCTGAACACTATTTCTCTCTCCGATTTACATTGTATATTGTCTGTACAAAAATAAATACACGCGAAAAAAAAGCATGTATTAAGAACCGCTTCTACTTTCAATGTTAAAAGAAAAAGAACAAGAGTGAGAGAGAAAGGGAAATAAAAAAAAATAATAAACAAAAAACCACTAACGCATTTCTGTTCGTGAAAAAGGTAGCAAGAGATGACTGGGAAAATTTACCCACAAATCCTTCTGAGACAATAAGTCTATAAATAAGACCCTTACTCTGCAAACGCCACCATTGGTGAAGGCGCTTTAAAAAGTTACACTACATCTCTCGGTGTCTTGAGTAGTATCTTTCTATTTCACTAGCCAACATGGTTGAGCAAGCCACCCTCGATAAATTGGAAGCTGGATTCAAGAAATTGCAGGAGGCTGCCGACTGCAAGTCCCTGTTGAAGAAATACTTGTCCAGGGAGGTTCTGGATGTTTGCAAGAACAAGAAGACAGCTTTGGGCGCTACCCTCTTGGACTGTGTTCAATCCGGTAAGTTTTCTTTTCCTGTTACCCTTCAAAATTCATCTTCCGTGTTCGCGTTTGTCATTGTAATTTATAGCCAATGGCTAATTGAAACTATTTATTGAATTAAAGAACAAATGGGTATTAAATATGATTTGATATGTGGTGTTTATGAGCTTCTTTAAATATATCTTTAATCCAGCCATTGGAATATAATACAGATATGGTTCGTTGAGTCTAAAGTATATAAAATCTTGTCTTGTATAAAAGGACAAATTCAAGTTTGGGTGATAAACTAATATGTTATAAGCGGCTTGTAGAATTATTGAGAAGTATTAATTCGATTTTTTTTTCAGTTTACTTATTGGTCAAATGATATTTCTTTTGCATTCAAGTTTTAATTTAAAAAAGTGTTTGGATTATAAAATTAACATAAGCAGTTTCTAAATTCAAATTTTTGTTCTTGTGAATAAAGTTCTGAATCAAACAAAAATTTAGATTTATGACTATACTATTGAATTCTCGTTTATAATTCATAGGGGAAGTTTATTATTGCAGAATTGTACATTTGTAGTAAATATTTACATATGTAAATCTTTATTACATATCTTTATAAAAATCTTTGGAGTAATTTTATTATTATTTTTTTTTTAGTATTAGTGATAGTACCTTTATAAATTACAAATTTAAATAAGATTTTGTTGTGGAATTAACTTTCTTGATCATCTTATATTTTGTGAAATGCTTTTGGGTTTTTTTTAAAAAGTTTAAATTTATTTCGGAAAGACAGTTATACAATATTTTAAATAATTCTTATTAAATAATTAATTAATCTCTCATATATTCTCTAAGATTTAACTTTAAAAGTATTTCACTCTTTAAATTGCGATTTCAACTGTTTAGTAACACTAATGTTTAAATTCAGAATTTTTCAGTATTACTTATTTCGTAATTCCAAAAACAATTTAGAATAATAGAACTCTTTGAATAATATTTTAAACTATGTTAGGATTAGAGTTTCGAATTTTAAAAATTCTATTACTCAGAGCTAAAACAGTATTTATTTGAACACGCACACTTTATTAGAAAGATAGTATATATTTTATAAATATTAAAGAGCTTAATATTTAACAATACATCAAAAAAAGTTTAAAAATAACAGAAGGACGAAAGTCTTTTCAAACGCATACATTTTCTTTACAGATTTAGATGGAACATTTCTTCTAAAGAAAATATTTTTAAAATTTGTATTGAATGTACTCGCGCGCGCGCTAAGATAAAATACCTAAAAAGAATTCATACCATAATTGAGAAAAATTATATGATTCCACTAAAATTTAAATTTATTTCCTTAACTAATTTATAACATTCATTCATCAATTATAAACTGGTTTGTTTAATTTTTTAAAAAAAAATATCTGCAAACGATACAATTAGTGAACCAAAAAACGAATTCAATGCTTGATTTAATAATAGAATAATTTACTAAATGTGATGAAATTAAGATTTTAAGAATCATCATTTTATAAGTAACTCAGTAAGTAATATGCAAAAACCGATAATTAAGTTTAATTTAAATTTTATTTATTCGTTTGAATAATTTTGCTAAGAAAAGTTTATTTCAAAGAACAAAAAAGAATTTTTGAATTTACAAAAATTTGAAACTTGAAAAAACTTCCAAAACAGATTAACAGAATGATAGAAAAAAAAATTGAAAATTTTTGGAAATTGGATTTTTTTTATGTGAATTTCAATTTGACATAAAATTAATGTAATAAGTAAAAGTATTGTTAAAAGGAATGTACCAAAATATTATACAAACAAGTAGTGTTTGCAAGCTGCACTAAAGTTAAACTAATTATAAACTTATACCTAAAGGATTCAAAATTTCTTTTTGACTAATAAAGTTCTTAGGGGAATTTATTGCAGTAAATTTACAATTAATTTTACTTCAATAAGAATGTGCCAATCAAAATCAATTATAATATGAATAAAAAAATGGTTTTTAGAAGTAAATAAAATATTTAGTCAAATTATTTTTAAATTAAATTTTATTTTAAAATTTTAATAAAAATGTATTTATGTATAATCTTGTTTACATCCTATAGACTTAAACGAAAAGAATTTAAATTGAAGTTTATTAGAATTACTCTTATACCTGATTTTACTTATAATTGGTTTCATTTTTTTCAAAGTACTTTAATGTTATGAATTTTATTTCGAATGTAATTCTGGAAGTTACATTCCTGCAGTAATTAGGAATTTCAACATATGAAGCAATGAAAGAGAAACAAATTATAACACAGATATTGCACATTTATAATTAAAATACAAACTAATTTAATTTAATCAGTTTATTAATTGAAATTATTACCATTTAATTCTTACCCTTAGTAATTTACTTCTCAGCTACGTTTGTTAAAAAACTTCTTACATTCAAATGTTGCTGTTCATTTTACATCGAAATATTATTTGGAATATTTACATTCCTTATTGGGTTTTGATTTGCACTATGGTTGCAATAGTTAATTTTAAAGTTAAATTTGTTAATCATGTGTCTGCGGTTAAAATTTCCTTCTTCACGCTGTGGATTTTTTCCCCCTTACGCCGATATTTTTGTAACAACGGGATTGGAAGGTGTCATCTACGGATGAAATAATAAATCCTAGAAGTAGATCTTACGTAACTCTTGAATATCTCTTTGCCGTGTAGGGTTTCCAATAATTTAAAGGATTTTGAAGAATTGAAATTGCAAGCTCTGTGCTGTCTTTATAGGAAGTTGCACAATACCTTCGCGTAATAAGTGGAAATGATTATCACCCCGCCTGCAATTTCCTCTTTAAAACATCTTTTTTTTTTAAAAAAAAAATTAAAAATACGATAAAAGTAATTATAAAATATATCTTAATTTATAGACTGCCAATATAATTTTCTTGTTTAGATTGCAAACACACACATAGATGTTCAATCTTTGAAATTGTACGATATTTTTTTTTCATATATTTTTTTCCTTATATGATCTTTTATCGGCCGCTCTTAATCGTTATTTATTCCAAGTTCTTGACTTTTTGAATAAATTTTGTGTTTAAAAACCTTTTAGTGATATTTCTATGTAAATAATCTATTTGCACTTTGATTCATCATTTGAACCCAAAAAGCATTTGAGCAACGTATATACCAAAAATACGTTATTACAGTATTTCTTACCCTAGAATAACATCTTCGAAGAATATTCTTCATTTTTTCCCCTCTAGAATGCAGTTATTAACTTTGAATTTTTTTATATTTTTCAATTTATATTTTTTATATTTTATATTTTTTCTCAAAGAGTCAACTTTAATCCATAGTTAAATTATTAAGAATTATCTCTTATGCATAAAAAAATTCTTAATTTTTAATCTGCAATTGCAGGTTTCGAGAACTTGGACAGTGGTGTAGGTATCTACGCTCCCGATGCCGAATCTTACACCCTTTTCGCTCCTATCTTCAACCCCATCATCGAGGACTATCATGAGGGATTCAAGCCCACTGACAAGCATCCCCCCACCGACTTTGGTGACACCTCCACTCTAGTCAATGTCGACCCCACTGGTGAATTCGTCGTCTCCACCAGGGTACGATGTGGCCGAAGCTTGCAGGGATACGCTTTCAACCCCTGCCTCACCGAAGCTGTAAGTCTGCTTGATTGATTAATTTTCCTTTAACGTGTTCGAAATCTTGATATATTTATTTTGGTGTCTTACTTACCATGATTCTTAAAAGATAAGAGTGTCCTTTGGGAAACACACAGAAACATAAAAGCAATATAATGATAATTGAACTTTGTTAAAGCCAGGCTAACTTATCCATAATTTCGCGATCAAAAAAGTTTATTCATTTTTATTACAAACATAAATAATATCTAAACAATTATTGCTACTGTTTAATTTTTAATTTCTTAAGTTTTTATCCATTTTTGAGAAACAGTGCTTTTGATTAGGAAGGGAAATTAACATATGCATACCAACAGAGACATCGCAAGACTTTTTGTGGCCCTGGACCTTAATGCAAAAAATTAACCCATCTGTGACCCTAAAAGGTAGACAGTATACAGCATACTATGTCTAATACAAATAGTAATCTGAAACAAATAAATGGGCATGACTCGCAGTCTCACAAACATAAGCACAAATCGGTTCGACCGATTGCCATCTTATGATTAAATGAGTTTATGGTAGTAGGCCAGTGGAGTAACAGCAATGCGGGGAGGATAAGATCATAGGGGGGGGGGGCCAAAGCCCAACTGATACCAAGTACATGCACATTGTAAAATCCGATCTGGGGCCCCAAACCTGACTTTGCAGGGGGCCCTAATAGTCTCCGTTACGCCATTGTGATGGGTCAAGGCCCAGACATAGATGACAGTCATCATATAATAATGCACTCTTGCAATTGTTGACATTTGACTTATAGTTCGAAATTCCCAGTTTTTCGGAGAACTTATACGGGAATAATATTCCACCTTAAAAAATATTTGGATCATGATCTTATTGAAGCCAAGTCGAGAACAAGACGAGACCCAGAGCCTGGGCGCTGTTGGCCAATGCCTTAAAACGTCTCTGCATTCAATCATATCATTCCAATTATTCACCTACATTTTAACGGTAAAGAAGTTATTTAAGTATATTATTAATATATCCTTACATGAAGTATAAGTTAACTGTGTAGATGACGATTAGAGCGAATGTTGCTTTAACAATGAATTCTTAAAAATATGAATTAGTGTATACTGATGAATTATTTGAAAAGATGTTCCTTGCGCAAAATTAAATTTCAGACCGTAAGTGAAAATCCGGACGCCCCACCCCATCTGCTATGATCTGCAATGCTGTTAATCTCAGAAAATCTTTTATTATTTCCATAAATGAATAACTCAAATGTTTAAGAGCCTTAAAAACCATTTTTGGGATCTTTTTTTTATGCAGAGAAATATCTGCTGCACACTTCGCTCAAAGTGTTAATAGCTCTGACTGATTTTAAACAACATCCATAAAAGACCAACAGTTATCAGAAAAATATTGCAGATGATCTGTAACGAAGAAATTTATAATCATTTGCCACGTTTGAGTCACAGCAGATGATCTCAAATCTTTGTATCAGAACTTACGGCACGACTACGGATAAAAAATGGTACGAATCGTATTCTCGATGGAATTAAAAATTTATTTTTTCGATGTAGTAGGCTCTTGATAAATCGAATGAAAGTACTTTTTAAAGAAGAAACTAAAAGTTAATCCCTGTAACGTAAACATTTTTAAGGAATAGATGAAGATAAAAAAAAAGTTAACATACTCCGTAGAAACATATATATGCTTTACGAATGTAATCTATAATCAAAATTAACAAAGATTCTTATAAGTATTGAAACAGACAACTTTTATTTGTCTAAAGTGTCTTTTCCTGTTCACAGATATTAATTATTTATTCGAACATAACCCCACTAATACTTTATTGAGGGATATTTCTCTCTTTTTGAGATCTTGGTAGCTGCATGGTTGGTCATGACCTTCATCGCCTGTAGAATTGGAGTCGAGTTGGTAACGAATACTAAATCTGCTAGAAATCATAATGAATTCATCCATTATTACAAGATGTTCATTCGATTAATCGAAATGAGTCTCAATAGTTCACTAGACGCTCATCAGAATTCAGGGGAGTGAGGTGTTATACTCATGTGTTATAATGAAACAAAATCACGAAGCCCTTTACCAAGGCCTCTTATGTAACTTCCAAAGCCTTACATTTTAAGTGAACCGATTTCTACCATTTCTTTTATTTTCCTGCACAATGATAACAAACCTATTACAAATTATTTACAAGTTCCTAAAATTTTAAGAAAGTAACCTTTGATAATTGAAGACTGTTGGTTCTCATTAATATATAAATAGTTTAATCTATTAGAAAGTTGACATCAGGCTGACATTTTATTTATAAATATATAAACAACCGAAGAAAATGCTCGTATAGAAATCTTTTCTGTTAGGAGTCCCGATGTATTGTAAAAGAGACAATGGAAAATAAATCATAAAAACTCTCTGAGGAGAGTTAAATAACTTAAACCTGTCTCTTTGCGAGACAATTGTCTGGCATGTATTTTATAGCAGAAAATACGCATTAAATATTTTAAGTTGGCAAATAAACACATCTTCAAAGAAAGAGCATCAAGCCTCGCGCGTGCTTAAGTCTATGAATTTATGACTTGGATTGGGCAATGAATTGAAAAACACAGAAAAAGAAAATCTACTCATAATGCATTTGACTGCATATGATCAAAATATAGCGTGATTTTGGAAGCCTTCGTATTCAATGGAATCGCATCGATTATTTTCAGATATTACGATATGCGTACAAATACAAGCTAATGCATACAATTTTCTATTTGAAAATGATATAAAATATACAGATCCCAGACATTACAGTCTATTCCATGTCTGTGCAATAAATAATTCGTTTTAGACTGTCTCAGTTTAACAGTGTAATGGATGGGCTATCCCATCCATTAGTGTAAAAGGGTCAGAAGGGTGATTAGCCATAATCAATACAAACTCTATTTATTAACAATTCTCAATAACAACTCAAGTTAAGAAATGCACCAATTGATAAATATGGGAGTAATCGCGCGAGGTAAACGAGATAATTGAAGATATAATAATAAATCGGATCACTTATACTTAGCGTGTCCAGGCAATACACCTTCTTACATTAGAAGATAATTTCGAAAGTAATCTAATTCAAACCGACCCGAATCCAATTTAACAACTAATTGACCTAATCGTCAATTTTAATATTAATCAAATAATCTATGAATCGCTCTCGCCTAGCTTTACGTTAATCTCTACTTGCTATCGTGTTAGCTTCTAACCTCTCTCTCCCATTGAGCTTGAAAGTTAATCTTTAAATACAAGACTTGATTTGAATAATCCCGTCTGCTTCTTAAGAGGAAAGTTTTCAATAGAATAACATTTAAAGACCCATTATTTCACAAGAGGATTATTAGTAGAAAGAGCGCGCGCGCTAATAGACCCGTTACAACAGGAACTTTAAATCTACCGTTTTTCTTTCATCTGGTGAATTTTCGAATATTTTATTTGGCAAAACACATCTCTGAAACACACATTTAACATCAGAATTACCATGAGAAAAAGCGAATAACTACATCTATGAATAACGCTTGTAGTTCCTGCTCTTATTCGAATATTAACGGTGAGATATTTCAAGGGACAAGTAGTTCGTTTTCCTACAATGACGACTTCATAGTCTTGCTGCTTCTGCCATGAGCATGCTTCTTATTATATGTACATAAAAAGATATTTCATTATTTCTTTTTGAGAGTTTTAAGACTCCTTTTTTGTCAAAACACTCATTTAGTAAAATTAACGTTTTGTAATTTAATTCAACTTTTATGGCAACAGCACTTGAATACGCACATTAAGAGAAATTGCAAAAGTAAAGTGTAAGTTTCATCAGCGAGTAATTTGTGAGAATTTCGTAATCCTACTAAACACTGAATTCCGTCGTAAATCTATGGAAACATTTTAATTCGGGGACAAAAGTATTATGTTTCTTATTTCAAATGTTAGAAACAAGAATACAGAAAATTTATTTGCCACATCTCTCTTTCTAAATACAATATTTAGCCACCACTAAGAAATACGCCAGATTAAATTATTAAGTTCAGAATTTATATATATATAACTTACATCTTTAAAAATCAATTAATTAATCATTTTTGGTGATATAATTTTACGAGTTTTACTTTAAGATATCAAAAATACCACGTAGAAAACTGGTTTGAAAAATCTTGGCTGAGTCTCAAAATTTCGAGGTCCTTCGCCAGTAGCCCTTGCGTTTCTTCAGAGCGCGACATTAAACAATCAAAATCAGTTTATATATCATCCATCAATTATTATTTTTAATTCACTTAGTAGTGGAGGATGAAAAGATTAATGAGGGATGCAAACAAGCTACGCAATAATAATAAATTTTAATTCATATCTTCTGTCTCTCTTTCAATAGTATTCTACTTCATTCATAAAATATTACATAACATATATCATTACAAAAACATTTATTTGATATGGTTTAACATTACAGTAATACCTCGACCTACGTTGCCCCGACTTACGCGAACCTGGAGTCCCACGATTTTCAAATCTCGTGGATTCGTCTTTTGTTTGAGCGCTACACAACTCAATTACTCACTTCCCACTTCCTGTTCAGCTAATGTATATGTTCGGACGTGTGGATTGGTCATGTTAGATTGTCAGTGGTAGAGACTGATGAAATTGGTAATGCGACTGAAGAAGTTGTCGCTCTTTGGAGGCAAATAAATTTAAAAGTGAATAGTGATGACGTTCAAGAACTGCTGGATTCTCACAATCAGGAGTTGACACTTGATGAACTCATTGAAAATACATAATCAAGAGCAAGACATTGTGAAGAGTCTTTAGATCCAGTTTAATCAAAAGATAGAATGACGGTTGGGAATTTGACAGAAGACTTCAGTTTAATTGAAAAAGGATAACAAATTTCAAAAATTATATCCAACGAAGAGCGTATTTTTTCCACAAAACAAGGAATAAAAAAATTATTAGCATAATAGGTGGACATTTTACGGGAGAAAAAAAATCTTTGAGCCGGCAGACTATTTCGTTACATTTTATGAAACCTTTTACATTAAAATAACTTTTTGGTTTGCGATTTTGTATTAGTGTTCTCTAAGATTTTATTAAACATTTTTTTTTCTAAATTATTATTTTCTTTCGTCTTCGGCCGTGACTAAGAATAATTTATATGTATTTATATGCGAAATTATACCCCGGCTTAACGCGAATTCGATTTACGTGGTTATCACTCAGCTTCGCCTATAAAGTAAGAATTCGGGGTATTACTGTATTACAATATTGCTGGCAACCGATAACATGTTATTTTCATCTGTATCGTATAACTCTGGAGTCATTATAAATATAAGCAAATAAATATTAACGTCTTTCTTTTCTTTTAAATGGTAAATAAAAGAAACTAAAGCGATTTTCGGACCCTATTTACTGACGTGTAAATGACACAAAACATATATCAAGGATTCTAATAATTAATATAAAAATTTCTTTAAAGAAATATTTTATGCTTTGAGTACATTCAGCACATTTCCAGGAAATCAATTCATAACTTAAATATCTAGATTTGTTTTTAAAGCATATTTTAAGACGAATTTCAATCGAATTACATAATTTTAATAAATGCTAAGAATATTAAGATTTTCTAATGTTATAGTATTGATGGTTTTCTTTAGTTAGAAAGAAATTAAATGAATTGTGTGTTCTCGTTTCAGAACTACAAAGAGATGGAAGATAAAGTTAGCGCCATCTTCAACACCTTCGAAGGTGAACTGAAGGGCAAGTACTATCCCTTGACTGGTATGGACAAGGCTACTCAGCAACAACTCATCGATGACCACTTCCTCTTCAAGGAGGGTGACAGGTGAGAATCCATAATTTTTTATTGGCTTATTGATTTACAACGCTTGAAGACGAGAGCTATATAACGAATCAACTATAAGTTTGAATATAAAATCTAATTTTTTTAAAAAAATGGAAATATATTTTACGACAAGACGGTGGTCAAAACGTGTTTCTAGACAAGATTGTAAACAGTAGATGTTTAAAAACTATTTCACACCTCTAAAGTTTCATTCACTATTTTATTATCAAATTATTCTTAGAAGAACAAGTCATGTAAATCAATCTGAAAATGTATTCAAGTCAGCGTTTCTCAAACTGTGGGGTGCCCCCCCCCCCTTTGGGAGCGTGATAACTCTACGAGGGAGTGCGAGCATATTGAAAAGTCGAAAACAAAAGGTTATTTAAAAAATTATTAATTTACTGAAAGTAAACAAAATACTTTCTGATATAATAAAATTATTAAATACACATTTACACTTATATAATACACTTATAAATGTATCAGTATTGTGTGTACAATGTATGTTTTATTATTAATTTAACAATACTAAGTTAAGAACAAATTTCATAATTATCAATGATCCCATGGGCTTGTATTAACACTTATCTTGATAATTTGTATGGTTTATAATTAATTCCTTAATTGACGATTAAAAGTTACGCGATTCGCTCCCCAATGCCACCGTTTTCCATATTTTGATGTTTTTTTGAGGGGGAGGAGAGAAGAAATAAATAAGCAAATCCTTTGAAATAAGTAGATCCTTCATAAACACTGTCAAGGTCCTTTTTTTGCATTTCAAAGCCTTCTGAATAATTTTATGGATGGCACTGCACAGAAAAGATCGTACTTCGGAAAGACGTATATATACGTCCAGAAAATTAATGTGTAGTATTAATGTGTGGCTGAGCGAGACGTTTATATACGTCGGTGGCACTTAAGAGGTTAAATTCGTAATGTAGCTTTAGTGTCAAAGTATAGTATTATTGAATTCAACACATTGTTGTTATATGGAGGGGGGAGCGATGAAAATGATGATTGAATAGAGTGGGTCGCGTATATTGAAAATTTGAGAAGCACTTATTTAAGTATAATGCATGGGAAAAAATTTTGTTCGAGGGGGGAGAACATCATACTTATGATTTAGTTGCTAATCGACACTAAAATGCTCCAGTTTTTTGTCTAGTGCTAAGAAGGACAATTCTTTTGTCTCGAGGGCCACATTGAGGAAGCGGAGGATACCAGAGGGCTGCACCTTTTTAAAATGATTGCATTCATTACTTAACTTTGCATCTCAGAAAAGGTATAAATTGTACCATATAAAAAATAGGTGCAATTTTATTCAATTGATTTATTGTGCTAATTTCATATCGTCTACATCTGCAAGTACATTTAATTTTAGACTCACTTTAAGGAAACAAATGTACCCTATCACACTTTTCTACAATTTTTTTTGAAATCATGAGAGAGATTGCTTGAAATTTTCATCACAGCTTGCAAGTTAACGTCAACCAACTGGCATCAATATTGGCTCTTGTGGATCTTCATGCAAGAAAAATTTTCTCATATATATATATATGTTTACTCAAATATAGAGAACATTTTCTATCTTTTTTGGTCTTCAGACTGTCTTGGCGGGTTGCCCTTGGTTCGCGGACCGGTATTTTCCCACCAAGAATAAAATTCAAATGTACAACATTTTTTTCTTACAAAATTGTATTATACTGATACATTTTAACTTTCTTTTCTCAAGATATTTTTTTAAGATTCGTTACTCATAAATAAAATTTTGTTTCCATTCACTTTAGGTTCTTGCAGGCTGCTAATGCTTGCCGATACTGGCCCACTGGACGTGGTATCTACCACAACGATGACAAGACTTTCTTGGTCTGGTGCAATGAAGAAGATCATCTTCGCATCATCTCCATGCAGAAGGGAGGTGACCTGAAAGCTGTGTTCGAGCGCCTGGTCAAGGTAAGTGTTGAGTCTATGTGGATTCGTTTTGATTAAGTATTCATTCTCAGACAAAACCCGTTAAGAAATCAGACTAAGAATTTCATCGTTCTGTTATTCATCAAGTGCGCTTACAGCGCTTATCTTAAGTTCAAAAGTATGCTTTTACATGCAGTTAGTAGAGTATATTGATTATAAATAAGGGAATTAGGTTTTCACGATCACAGCCTTAACATGTTTAAGGGAGTAGATGCATAGATCTCCTCGTTGGAAATTTGGTGGGATAATTTTACTTAGCAGAGTACCTAATATCACAGGACTTCCCTAAAACACACTTCCACATAACTTCCCTAAACAGCACTTTTCCAATGATTTGGCTTTTTTATATACAAACTGACATAGCACTTCACAGCTCTTTACCTTGAATTGGAATCGTAACCCGTGTCTAGCGAAAGCTGGAATTTGAATCCTTGCCAGTAATGCATCAATGGTAAGAAACTCTTTCACATTTGTGTGTGTTCCTCCTGACATTGTAAACCTATTCTAAGGTCTTCTTTATTGATGTCTTTAATTCTTGGCTGGAGTCCTACTATGCAACAAGTCTTTTCGCTTCTCTCATTTCAGAACTCTTCCATCTTTGTTGATAAGTAGTGTTCCAGAAACCACTGTTAACAACTGCTTAAAATACTTTTAGTTTCGATTCTAAAACAGGTGCTAACGTTTTTTTAAGTGTGTTTTTTCTTAGACATTGTCTTGGCTGATAAGCAGAAGCGTGGATACCACCACTGACAGTTGTTCAGAGAACTTACTTTCAAATCTCAAACAATTACTTACGTTCTGGGACTTTTAGAATGAAATAACCTTCTCCTCAGGCATTCTTACAATGTGCTGTAACAGTTTTCTTCCGATGTGCAACAATAGGCTTCTTTCACAATGTGCAACAACAGGTCTCTTACAATGCACAACAACCGACTTCTCGCAATGTGCAACAAGAGGTTCTTTCTTTTCTTTTGTGAAGTATTTTAGTACTAAACAAATTCTTTAGTTCTATAATCTTTTAGAAAGAAACAATAATGATAAATATTTTCGAGATAAATAATTATTAAGTTTGAGATTAGTTGTTGTATTCACACACATTGTTAAGAATAGTTGTTGCTTTGTTTCTGTGCATTTAGGTACGTATGAGGAACTTGGAAAAATATCAGCAGAAATATTCTATGTCCTCTCTTCTCATTGCATGTCCGCCGTATCCGAGTGGTATAGGTATCGGATCGTGGCTGGCTTTGTCACGAGTTCGAGCCCAGTACCACCAAAGACCCGCCGTGTGGGGCAGCGATGCACGTTAAATCTGTCGAGAGCTGAAACGTCCTCCCGTTGGAGTGGTGTGGTAGTTAGGAGAGGGAAAGTTCCAGCTCAGGTGTCGTCCACGTCACTTGACTATGGTCCAAAATTACGTGGTCCGTCGCCAAAAGCCCTCGTGTAGCTGAACAGTGCGACGTTAATATTCACTCACTCTTCTCATTGCAATTAAAGTGTGAATTAATTTTAATTTATCATCGATTTGAAATAGTTGAAACTATTATCAACAACTAATGCATTTAAATTAATGTCTATTGTATTTTAAAAGTAAACAAATATATATATTCGGATTATTTTAAGATCTTATGCCAGCTATTTGTTTTAAACTAATTTCATATTTCAAGATTATGAAACAAAAATTAAGTATCATAACGTGCTCCTAAAAATTAGCTATTCAATTTTGAAGCGCATTAATACAAGATATAGTACAAAATATTTTAAATTTTTCTACAGCAGTTGACGAATAAAGATGGCTTAAAAATTTGCAAGTGTTTAAAGAGATATTACTAAACAATCTTATAAATCATTATAAAAGTAGCATTAAAATCTCTTCAAAATTTTAATCTCTCTTTAAATAAAAATAAAAAGGTTTTCGTGATGCTGTAATAAATTTATTTATTTATAAGATGTAGTTATTAAAAATGGATCGTATAAATTTGAATTTAACTGAAGAGGATCGTCATGAATGGTTTGCCTAGGGATCCCATCCTACCTTCCAGCGCTTTCTCGAAAAATTTGTGTGTTTACGTCATAGATAGTGATGCTATAAATTTCTACAGTAATTTCCAGAAACATTCATATGGACGCCAACATGGTCGCCAAACCGCTCAAATGGAAAGTGCTTTGTCAGTGGCTTAACGGAGAACATTAGGGTGCCCCTGCAAGCTAAAGTTTTGGGCCCGGAGCCCAAATACGTACTTAGTGTCAGTCAAGTTTTGGGCCCCCTAGAGTCTTTGCCCACCCTCCCGCAATGCGGATGTGTACGTTACGTCACTGTGCTTGATACGTTATGAAGTTTTTAATGCACACAAGAAGTCATGCAATTTAACTATTACCTGTACATTTAGCCGGTCAGAACTCTGTAGTATTTGAGGTTGGAAAAATAAGTGAAGCTAATGACGTACTTTGAATTGAACGCATCGGACGTAGAGGGAAAAAATTAGAGCTATAATACATGTAAATTGAAGTTTTACAATTTCAGAAATGAGTATGAACAGTTGTATAATTTGCACAATGGGGGTTGGTCAGCCGTAGGACAGGGGTACCCTCTCTCCCCCTAGTTACAATTGAAAAA
The DNA here is from genome assembly GCA_019973955.1 of Trichonephila inaurata madagascariensis. NCBI lineage: Eukaryota > Metazoa > Arthropoda > Arachnida > Araneae > Nephilidae > Trichonephila > Trichonephila inaurata. The sequence continues at coordinate 195,481 of BMAV01021214.1, read as the reverse complement.
AAATCTGGGTTTTTTTTTTTTTTTTGGCGTGCATCGTTTATGTGGTTTTCTCCAATTATTTCTACCACTACATCATAGTCTTTCAAGTTGAAAGTAATCACATAATCTACAACTAATTTGTAAGCTATTTTTAAATTACAAGTACGTTCATTCGTTTTTGTGAGTACTGTAAACATTTGATAATTTTATTCCATTGTCTTAACAACCGTGTGACGATTTTAACGTGTTTGTTTTCCTTTATTGTCCCCCACGCCCACTCTAAAGATTACTAAAAAGTACCCCGAATTTCTAAAGCTCCCTTAATTAAAATTTTTTAATTAATTTAAATTCAAAAAATAAATTGGATTCAGTTTGATTAACTGTCTTAACATTAACCTGCTTTTAATTTCTGTTTTGGAGCAACATTTTTTCGCAGCGTATTATACCGTCGACCGATTTTTGCCTAGTAGAAAAACATCGCAAGTTCAAAAGAGTTTCCAAATGCTGTTTTCGGATACTTGAATAAGGTTATAAGGTACTCCGTTTCGCCGGTGCAAATCTCGCCAAGTAGGCTTTATTGGCGACAACCCATAATGTACACATAAAAACAATGTTAAGAGATGTTAGTTCTCTTTGGTTACTTACAAGAGAAGGTGTTACTTATAAGAAAAGACCGCTACTTATTTTAAAAATGTGGTGGCAAAAGGGTACCAGTGGGAATATTTATTCCTTTTGGCGTCGTTTGTATCATTTTTGACAACTTTATCGCCTGCGCCAGCGAAAAGGTACCAATTATAGTATTTGTACATGAAAGTGAACTACTTTCTACTATTGGCTACATATTCCGGCATTTGGCAACGTCTTTTCATTTGAGGAGTTGGCCGACGATATAATACGCGTAATTACCCAATTTTCATATTGTTCCCCTTCCCTCTCTTGTTAACCATCTAATTTATTAATCCAATTTGTATTTTGTGATACTTTAAGTACCAACTGTGATGAAACTTACATATTAGCGTCACAGTAACCAAATTGGCGCCACGTGAATTGTGCCATGGTTTCAAAAGAACAATAAGTTCTAACGTCTCTCATATGAAGAAAAAAAAATCAATCACAGATTTTGGTGAAAAATGGCGCGATTCGCGTGGTGCCAATTTCGCTGCGGTGAAGCTAATACGTAAGTACCCAAACTGTAATTTTTGAAGGTGATTGTTCTAAATTTGTTTCTTTTTCTCCCTAACAGGCTGTCAAGAGCATTGAAGCCAAGCTTCCTTTCTCCCGCGATGACCGTCTTGGTTTCTTGACCTTCTGCCCAACTAACTTGGGCACCACTATCCGTGCTTCCGTCCACATTGCTTTGCCAAAACTCGCCAAGGACAAGAAGGTCTTGGACGACATCGCCGCTAAATTCAACCTTCAAGTCAGAGGTAAGCTTTTGTTTCAATGTCCTATAAGCATTTTTTTAAGTCGATTAAGCTCTACACCTTAAGTAGTTCAAATTATAATTGAAGTGTTACTTGAAAATGTGTTCTCAACTTAACGAGTTCACGTATGCGATTATCATTTTGATTTCTAGATCGTATATTGCTATATATAAATTAAACTAAACTCAGTCGCGCAATAGCCCATGAGGGCCAAGGTCTATTGTGCACATCTCAGTATACGTGACCATTGGGCGCTGAGGTGCATGAGCAGATGTCTCTATCAGGTGGTCAGTCTGAAGCGTAACCTCCAATGTTTAACCCCAAGATACTCATTTATCGACCCACTGAAGGGATGAAAGGCTAAGTCGACTATGATTTTTGAAAAATTCACATTATTTTCAGAGTTACAACCATTTGAAATAATTATCGGCGTATTTTCTTAAAATTTTCTCCCTTCTGTTTTCGTAAAACATGGATAAACCGACTTCCGAGTTATGCGTTTAAAAAATTCTAGTTGAGCCTCTGTACAGAGGTCTGAGCTATATACAGGCAAAATATTAATACAATAGAAGCATTTTTTACAAAAGGAGAACATTTGGAAAAAAGGTTATTCTAAGTTAATTTTTTACCAAAATATTGTATTTAAATAATTTTTTTTGTCATAATGTCCTTAAAACAATTTTATACATGTATTCTAATCTAAGTGACACAAAATATCATGAAAATTATACATTTATGCTCTTTTTTTAAAATCATGGTTCCGAACGTAGTCGGATACCTTAAACAATGTAAACATTCGCAATATTGAAAACAATTTATATGTAGTTGAAATAAATTGTCTGACATGGAATTATGTACTTTCAGGCACACGTGGTGAGCACACCGAGAGCGAGGGTGGTGTTTACGATATTTCCAACAAGAGGCGCATGGGACTGACTGAGTACCAGGCTGTCAAGGAGATGCAGGATGGTATCCTTGAGATGATCAAGATGGAGAAGGCTGCCGCCTAAGTCATTTTCACACACTTCTTTTCTGTTTCATATAGTGTAAAAAGACCTCTCATGTTCAATGTCCACGGCCTACTCCGAATGGTGTTCATTAAAGGGACGGGGGGAAGAAGCAAAGGATGATATCGCCTTTTGTACTTCTGGGATGAACTAAGAAATTTATTTATGGCCATTTTAAAAATTCTGTTTATTTTAGACATGAAAATTGTTAAATTATCTTAAGATTTATGTTTACAAAAAGGGGAAATAAAACATATTTTTTGCTTATGTGTGTATGTTTATGTTTCAAATTGATATTTACAAAAGTATATGTCAGGCTTAGTAATTGCACGGAATGAATATATCATTCATATATTCTAAACAGTTTAAATCTTTATTACATCATTGTTAAAACATCTTCATACTTTCCCAAGATGGCCACCCATTGGTGCCCAAGACATTTCAACAAGGAACTCTGATGCAGCGAGGAGACACCAGCTCACATTTGATTATTCTGTACCTAAAACTTTTGCTCGGTTTCCGCAAGGGACTGGGATAACACATATTCCTCTGCCCTTTATCTTGTTGTGAAGCTGGCCTGGTGTTGTGGAGTGCCTAAAACTTGAATGGGCGTTTTTTTGGAGGGCATCCGGACTGTCACACAGTCCTCAATCTCATATCTGGCTTTCTGAGATGTTGGACCTGGCGAAAGTGGAGTCTTACATTCTGCACAGAGGCATAACGGTCATTGGTTGAAACGAGGAGATTCGGGAGGCGTGGCTAAGGTTCTTCTTCGGGATGGAATGTAGATTGTATCTGGATGGAAGAGAGCTTAGAGACTGCTTTTTGGTTTGTCAATGGTAGAGTTATCATAGACTCCTATTGACTGACCTGGAGGCTGAGAATTGGGAAAGTGAGAGGAGTTTGTCCAGTGGGGTGAAAATAGAATTTAACATGGAAAAAATTTTAATATAGAAAATATGAGAAATTTAAATTTACTAAGATATAATAAAAAACTATTGCAAAGAAATTAAAAATATTATGGAGGGTTGTATGAATCAAGAAGAATTCTTCTTGGCCTTTTAGTTTTATTATTAGGATTATAAGGAATTAAGCTAAACATTTATATTATTGGTTTCAGGTAAAGCATTAAAAAAGTTAATTGCAATTTTCTGGATGTGAGATTTAAAGCTATTGATTTTTAAGGCATTACGTATGTCGTCATTGCAGATATATCTTGTTGCTTTGACGATCATACGTATGAATGAATTTTGAACAGTATCTAGAATTTTAATATTGGTATTGGCAGCATAGCCCTAGACTGGACAAGAATAAGCAATTATGGGACGCATAACGGCTGTATAGAGAAGCACTTTGTTTTTCTGTACTTAAATGAGAGTTCCGGGCAATTAAAGGGAAAATTTCAAACATGGTTTTCCGAAACTTATCGCGAGGTGCCTAAAACTTGATGCGTTCTACCTTTGAATAGTCTTACATTCTTACGCTTTACAAAGAGTTCGCTCTATTTTTATTGATTACCCCTTAAAATTTAAGTTACATATATATTTATCTTTTGTTAAAATCACCATCAGCATCATACATCGTAAACCCATCAATAGATTTTGACGGGTTTTTTTTTCTAAACAAATAAATAGATGTCTTGCTTAAAATATTTTTTTTTCAACTTCTTCAAGGTATTATTTTTGGATTGTCTTCAAGGAAGTCTCACTTTTCAAGATGAAGCTACCTTTTCTTGAGTTTATAAAGTTACGTGAAAAGAATCTAGAGAGTGCGCATTATTACTCATTATTTAAAAATATACTAATTTAGGCGCTTATGTATTTATACGATCGACCCATTTTATTAAATCAAAAGACGTCGACAAAAGCTGCGATATGCAGCCAATAGAGAAAACCATCTTCATGCAAGTTGATACACAATAAGAAGGTGAAGATGACAGAGTTTTTGATGACCTTCTGAATTGGCAACATGTTCCAATTTGGCGAGACTAGCTGGCGGTATAAGACATAAGTACTCTAATTTCTTACATAGCCATGAAAAATAAATTTTTTTCAAATACTGTGTAATATTTTCAACGCCAAAACGCTTAGGGTGAAATATCGGTTGAAATAATACAACGGTCCCGACAAACTACTATGTATTTTCAAGAATTTTTTTTTCGCTTGACACGAAACGAAAATTGATTAACACAAAAAGATTTCCCTTCTGGGAATAAACAAAATACGGAAAACAGCAGCCACGCAGGAGAGATTTAAGAGGGTGTGAAATGAAAGTGAGGTGGTTTCTCATGTTTCGTATAAAGGAGGTTAACCTGGCTTTGAAACTACCTCGGAATAGCCACTAAAACGAAGCAATTTTGTTTATCTATAAGTTACTTTCACCCTCTTCCCCTTAAAAATGCCACACAAAAACATTTCATTTCTCACCACACATCCTCTCATCTTTGGAATTCCGTGACGAGTATATTGCAGTGTGAGTAAAAATCAGTGAGTTTTTTTAAGGAGCACAATGGCAAAGATCTGAGAGAGAAAGCAAACTGCTATTTCTCTGAAAATGAAAATGGAGCTCTAAAGGCTATAAATCAAAAACAGAAGACGAAATCGGAAATTTATGAAGATTTTTATATTGCTAACTCTACATTATCAACAATAATTGAATGGAGGGAGTGAATTACGGAAATGTTTGAACGGATTAAATACATGCATGCATGTAAACACCTCTACTCTACATGAATAAAAAGTACTCTAATAAACTTAATTATGTTGAATATATATTTTTTTTTGTGTCGTGTGTGTTAACCCTTTATCTACCAACGGTAGTTATAAGTACCACTCACTTTAAAATTACATAGAATAATCATTTTTACTATGGCTTTCACTGTCATGTGACTATGTCGTCACATGAATTAACCTCATTGAGCGCTCTAAAATGTATTTAATTAATGATTGAAAATTCCACCAATATAAATAAATAAATATATATAGAGAGTGCGAGTTAATAGTAGAAATTGAAAAAGAAACGAGTCTTACAATAGTCGCATAATGATGTGTAACATCTGACATGTTATCTTGGTAATTATGCAATAGTAACTTAAATCCTGAAAAAAAAAAACGAATCCAGTATGATTGGAAATAATTTTCTATCGAATAATTATATCTTTAATAAAATTTTTATTTAATTAACACAAGGAGTAATGCAATTTTTTTTATCAAAAATAGTTATTCTTGTTCAATTTGGGGAAGAATGGAGATAATAGACTTATGATAACTAAAATATGAGATATATACTTGTGATTTCAAAGTATTTAAAAACCGTTGAAAAACGGCATCAATAATAGTACCACTGTTAGTTGTCGAAACATTTTGATTTGTGTTCATTTCGAGCTTGAGTTCATCATTCAAAAAAGCCATGAGCGGCTCAGCTTTTGGCAAACGTACGTTAAATTTAAAATCACCACTCAAAATCATGGGAAGTGAGTGATAGTTTCTTTTTTTAAAGATCAGAACCATCTTCGGTATATCCCTTTAAGACCCGAATTATTTTTTTTTATCTTTAAATATTAAATTCTTCTTATTACTATTGTATGCACCTCTATGATACTGGGGAAAATACTAAAAATATTCCCACTCTGCCCCCACCCCCGGCCCCAAAGTGTTACTTTGATCGGGTTCAAGGATTTTATGCAAAACAGTCACAAAGAAAAATAACAGTTCTTTAAGAGCGATGCGAATTTATTATCGGAAATTCAATTCTTTAAATACAGGATTCCGCAGCAATATTCACAGAGTAAATCTCCGAAGGTCTTCACACCTTCAACAGCAATCTCAAACACAATTATCAATGTTTAAAATACACGCATGTAAAAGATTATTCACAAGCACAGTCGAGTTAATCGGTAATCAAAACAATGCTCACTAATCACGGGTTGAATCAAGACTGACTCGTTGCGGCTAGCACCGCTCTATTTATAGACCCGGCGGAAACTTTCTAAAAAATCCGCATGCGTCACAAAGCATGAAATTAGTAGAGAAATTCACTTATTAGAAGAATCCAGAGGGTCCTGAACTCGGTGGCAAACTTGGTCACCAAATATGATGCCAATTTGGCTATATCGCCAAGTTCCCACTGACGTCACTTCCTGTTACTCATTTCCGTCCCTTTTCACGAAATCACTCTGACAAATATCCAGCAACCGAGAGGAAAGATGTTACACATCAAAAAGTTTTAAGTATAACTCTATTGTCAGTAGAATATTTTAAAACCAATTTTTGAAGAAATTCCAGCCACATATGAAAAGGACATCGATAAAGTTGAACTTCATATGGACAAAGCCTATAGTAACACGTCTAAGTCAACTGCCGCTTATTTAGCAAAGAAATAATCAGAAACAGGAATAAAGTATATCCCATTTGATGAAATACGTGTAAAAAAATCACCTGTCACTTCTCTAATGGACTTTAGTGTTTTGATTTTATTAAAACAAGACTTAAGAAAACGGCATCCAGGAACACTGAAAAGTCTTTAAAAAATGGTTCAAGAGGAATAAAGTAAAATTGGTATGACAGTACTAAAAAAAAAGTTTACTTTCATGGAAAATTCGAACGAAAGCTTTTGTCAAGAATCCTAGTTATCAGATAGAAGATCGCCCCAAAACATACGGCATTTACAGATAAAAAAAAATCTATCAAAATCGTTTCCATAAAATGCGAATGACCTTCTGTACTTTCTATTTACTTTCTTAGTAGATTATTTCATTCGGATTGCTCTTGTTTAAAAAAAAGAAGTTAAAAATTATTAATTTTAACTAAATTTTTCAGCTTGGCCAAACATGTAATTTCTAAAACAAATATTAATTTATGTGCAAAAATTTAAGTAAAAGAGACTTATTTTAATGCAGGTATTTAAAAAAAAATCATACCATACATTATATGCATATCAAAAATTCCCAATAGATATTTTAAAAATTAAAACATATCTAAAATTATTTTGAATCACATATGTATAAGTGAATCACATAAGCTATAGTTACGAATATATAAAAAAATATACATTATATAAAAAAAAAAGAAACATGGAAAGCTTCTTTGGTGGTGTTCCCTTTCTTTTATATAATGCCCTAAGCACATGCTCTTATATCAGTATTCTAATCCAACCTTGATTAAAATACTCAGGATGGGGGTTTTTTTTTTCTAGCTAAACAAATATTTTTCTATAATAATACTAAGATTCAAAAAAAAAAAAAGAACTCTTACACACATAAGTTATTTTTATTCATATTAGCACTCGGACTTTTTATTTTTTTATTGCAAAACCTCTCTGCAGTTTCCCGCCTCATCTCACCTACTTTCGGAAAAATTAAATCGCATATATTTTTTTATAATAACAATGACCTTTATGCATACATTTAATGTGATTTTATATAACTCGTTTCGAAATCAATTGCAGTAGTGCTTTTATTTTTTTACAGTGCACCGAGTGGAAATCGCCGCTCTAGAGCAACTTATTTTCATCTATTATGAATATAGCTGGAAAATATTTATTTTGTTGCAACAGGCTTCTTTTTTTCGTTCACTGTTAGAACAATGAATACTTAAATGGGTACTGGGCATCAGACATTCATAATCATAACTTCAGAATTTTGTTCGTATTTTAAAAATAGATTTTACTTCTAAAAGACATTTAAAAAGCGGAGCTTTATACATTGGAACAAACGTGGTGACTCATTTTTAACTCAATAAAAGCAAACGATTATTTTTCGTTGCTATCCAACCAGCGCGTTCCCATAATCATCAGAACAGAAAATAAAATACTGATGCGATACTAAGAAAGCTATAAGCGGCATAACGATTAATTAAAACTAAAATACAATATTAGCTGTTATTTAAAAAACTTGTATCAGCTCAAGCCCCCCACAATATGGACATTATTTTCATTCATCAAAGAAAGTGAGGTTATACATGATTATTCAGAAAAGCTTATACATGATTATTCTCTGCAGTGAATTCAATTTGAACATGAATTAATAATAATTAGGTTCAATAAGATTTAAATTTTTCTTTGAAAATCAGTATTTTTCAAAATGCTTTACGAATGAACCATCTGCTCATGCTAGTTTGCATATGGATTATACTCGAATATATCTGCCTCATAGATTACAAAAATTACAGAAACATTGAAGCATGTGAGCTTTTTCTTTGTGCTTATATTTGTTCTAAATATAAAGACAAATATTTTTTTTCAAAAAGGATATTTGAGAATATTTTTTGTATTATATTTATTTTACCTCAGAAACAAATTTACAGAATTACTTACATTTGATTAGTTGGCAATGACTACAAACAGAAATCGTCACAACAGCGTTTGAAGCTTACGTCACGTTACTTTTTGTTTACAGAAAATCGTCTGCAGTTATTTTCGAACACAAATCCAATCAATGTTAAGGTCAGGATCAAGAACACGGATTGGAGCCAACTAAATACAGCACCATTCCGTGTAAATGGATTAATGAATGAATGTGCCAGATAAATTCTTATTTAGTTAACAGTAAATATAATGTTGGAAATATTTATTGCGAAATAATTCAAATTTCAAGGTTACAAGAAAATAAATGCCACTTGAGCAACGGAAAATTAAGAATGGCGTTGGTTTTCTGAGATATGAAGCAGCAAAGGCTATTATCCTCTAAAATCATTCTTTTAGTTTGATATATTTCGAAGCATTTTATTCTGCGAAAGAAAAAAACTTTAAATACTTGTTTATTAATCACTGCTTTCACCAAGTTAAAAGGATGCGTTTAAATATTTTTTCATAATACGTTTTCTAAATTAAAACACGTATAATTCTTGAAGTAATAAATAAAATTAAATGGTTTAATAAAATCAAAAAAAATTAATCGTATTTCAAAAATTAACTGTACATTTCAATGGCTGCTTGATACATTTAAAAACCAAACTTTTAGCGTTCGTTTCGCGTCAACATATTAATACTCAATGTTTATGCTCTGTATTTTTTTATAGGATATATCGGATTTAGCTCAACTATCCATTTTGTCTCAATTGCTCTTTACATGCGAGAAATTCTATCAAGTAGAAAATTGGGTTCCCAACTAAGCTCCCACTGTTTTATATATATAGTTATTTTTTTTAAGTTAATCTTTAATAATATCAAATTAATCACTAGTCCCCCCCCCCCCTTGTTGTTTACAACTTTTCAATGTTCAACAAGATTTTCAAAACCTCGCTGTGGTAGAAATCAACCTGTTTCGACTCAAAAAATCATCCAGCTAAGCTCTCAATACTGCATCAGTATTGAAAAAAATCCCCGCATAACAGTCGATTAAGAAATAGTTGTTAGCGTTCATGAGTAGCCGGTGACGAGCAAGTTAACTGGTAGATATTATAGCTTGCTAATTCTTGTTGCCACTGAAAGCATACAGAGTCCACGCTTTCGCCTTCCTTTCCATCGAGTGAAGATGCTTCTGTATTGCAGTGTGGGACAATTCCATTTTCTCTGCCAGTTCGCTTTCTTTACGCAAATTTTCGTGCAAAATTTGCGTTACACACACTCACAAGTTGCATAAAAATTTGTTTAATCGCTCTTCATCGAACTCAAATTAGCGGCCAGAATAAGGCGCATCTTTCAGGTCTAAATACCCGTTTATGAACTTGACAAACCAATCAGGAGCGGTTCTTTCAGCTACGGCACTATCTCCATCCACATTAAAAATTTCGCGAGCAGCTTTAGAACCTTGATCGAAAGCAAAAAGGAGGTGTCGAAAATGGATCATTTTTCTGAACTTCGCATCTGATCTGAAAAGAAAAATAAATTAAATCGAACAAAAAACAACATTCCCTCTTTCGAATGATTTAAAAAACTATGCTAAAAACGTTTAATGACATGCGAAATCACTGGCGTTGCCAGTCTTGAGTGGGCAGTGTATCAAAATTCCTTAGGGGCTCTTTTTTGGGAAAATAAAAAAAAGATAAGATTAATAAATCTCATATTAGTTTAAAAATATTACACATGTTGGGACTTCTGTGGCTTTGGGGAAGCTAAAATTTGAAAAACGGCGGGAACTTAAGTTGCCAACTTATACATGTAGGATATCCCACGGCAATATTTTTTGTAAAAGGTTGGAGCATATCCCTTTCCAAAGGACGGTAATTTTAATTAAAGCAGTATTCCATATCAACACCCTCTGGCGGGCTTACGAAACGCCGACACAAATAATATTCATGCAGATGCCTACTAACCACCGTTAGATAAAAACGCATAGCGCTTTTGAGCAACCACGCTCGCTCTCTTTTAATTCGAATTGTGAAACTTAACCCGCAAATTCTAAAAAACCCCTAGACATCTCGCCATCTGAAAAGTAACTTTTTTGGGGGAGATTTTGGTTAGACTCCCACATACATTGCTATATAAGAAAACAGTAGATAATCAGTCACATTCTGTCATGATAAACCACACAAATATCTCAGAATTTCCATCGTATGTTCCATATGCAAGTGGAGTGATAGAAAAATCTAAAATCCAACAGTGCATATGGCAACATGAGTCTGTTCCAAATGCCCTTCCGAGAAATACTTAAAAAGTCAAAAGGTCCAAAAAAGTGCAATATGTTCCTGGCTACTAAAAATGACAAAATAATATCACAAATGTGAGAACTGTATATCCTCTTTAAAAGTTATAACAGCTTAAACAGCTCTAAGTGATTAGAGATTCAGTAAAGCTGAAATGTTTATCTACATCACTGAATTGTTAAACAAAAGTTTATGTTAAGTAAAAGCAGATAACAAGTAAGATTGCAGTGCCAATGTGGACTTTTTTTTAATAAAATAATCTAATAAAAAGATTGTCATTTTATTTATTCATACCTATTTAAGGAGAGAAGTATTATAGAAGTCTGCAGATTCTCTATGTCAAGAGGTTTTTCATCCTGAGTTCCGTGGAACTTTGACAGGGATTTGGCAAATGACCACTATTTGCTTAATCAAAGCTCCAAAATTTTAATTTTTATATAAAAGACTGAATTCTTAAAGGCAGTTTCTTAGTAAAAATAAATATTTAATGGATAAAATGAAACCTTAAGTCTACACGGTACCCTTTTTCAAAAAATTTTCTTGAAGACAGTTACAGTAAAAATAACTGATGTTTTATATTTAGATCATATTATTAAGCTGATTCTGTAAGTAAAAAGTCAGTTTGACCAGCCATTATTTTACAATTTTATAAAATTAGGAATTTTTGAAGTTTTTTCAAACTCTTATAAAATACTCAATTTTTAAATTTTTTTAGTCATTTTAAGTTATTTATGTTTCTTAGGTTATTGCAAAGAAAAGTTAGTATGGATTTGAAAATCTATTCCCTTGTTGATTTTTAATAATTATTTTTCTAGAAAAACCTGGAAAAAACACGAAAATTTTTAAAATATCAACTTTTAACATTTTTTAGAAAAATTAACTAGAGATCTCAGCCTTAAATCGATACTAACTTTTATAGAACATACGTTTGGGAGTATATACAAAAAAAATTCAAGGCTTTATGTTGAACAGGAAAAAAGCCTTAGGGATTAGAAAACACTTATACCTTTTCAAAATTGAAAGCCTGAGAAAAACGCATTTAAAGTTTCTGAAGTCATAAAACAAAAACTTATAATGCCCGTAAAGCTCTAATTTTTTAATATGTTATTTTCCAATGTAAGTTCTGCATTAAAACACTATTTTAATTAAATATGACTGAAAATAATATTTTTAATTCAAAATATATATATATATATATTTGCATAATATTGATATTTATCTTAACCTAATATTTTCACAAAAGTTTTGAAACACAAAGCATTTATGTAAAAAATAATATAATGATACTAACTTAAGTTAAAAATAGTCAAGTTTCCACATAAAATTTAATTTTTTTCAGTTTTAAATTGGGGAAGTTTTAAAATATAGTACTGCAATGTGTTTAGTATAATGTAGTTTGGTACATCAAGGAAATATTCAGTTATATCTGCAACATTTGAATTCAGAATACTTGTATTCGGAAGTCTAATTGCAGAATCAGCTGAGGACTGATTTACAGATACATCATTTTCAGTAGTATTCCATCTCTTCTTCGAAATATTGTTTCTCACAGCAATCTGAGAACGCATTAACCATGGCATTTTCTCTACAGAAAAAAAAAATAATGATGAAGCTTTTAAGTTATACAAACTATTTTTAAAGAAAAATTGGCCATGAAATCAATCTTAATTAATTATGAGAACCCAAAAAACTCAAAACATAATAAAGCAGAAATGATTTTTGTAATGAAAATTGGAATTAAAACCATTTCAAACTAAAAGCTCAAAAGTATTTTTAATTAATTCAATTTAAGAGTGGAAAAATGCTTTAAAATGAAACCGAAACCAAAACCATAGCTTATAAAACTTCAAATATTTTAAAAACTAATTTGCTAACAGATCTAAAATTTCGTGGCAAGCTTCTCAATGATATGGGCCACTAGAAAATGAAAAAAAAAAAAAAAATTCTGTAAAAATGAAATTTTTAGGGTACTGTGTAGCCTTAAGTTTTGTAAAAGTCACGTGCTTCAGGCATGAATGGATAAATTGGAAGGCTTGCCAATAAAGGAGAAGGAACATAGACAGATTCAAAGTAAAAATCTAAATTTAAGTAGGAACAGTTTCTAAATTTTAGGCTGCAAATTAGTAGAATACACGCAGAAGTTTCTTACATAGTTACAAACAATGGTATTTAAGTTAAAAATACTTCTCTATATACGTGGCAACAAAATATATATAAGCAAATGAATGCAGAATATGAAAAGCAACTGCAGATAGTTCCAATATACATTAGACTATGATGAAGGGCCGTGGTTGGAGCATCGGACTCCAGACCGGAAGGATCAGGTACGATGCCTGATGCCACTAAACACCCTCCGAGTACACACGGTGTACGTGCTCGTTAACCCTTTATCTACCGCATTATGATTTACTGTAGTTTTCTTCATGCAATATTTTTTTTTTTTGGATCACTATATTGAAAATTAAGGGATATACATAAGCAAAATGTTCAACTTTGGGAAATTTAATCCGTTAGAGCTAATTAATTAATTAAAGATATTCCATTGTAAAATTAACTATAGACACTGTTCACTTAAAATAAAGAGTCAAATCGTTTTCTAAGGTCCTCATATTAACATACACAAAAAAAATAAGACTTATATTTTGACATTAACTATTTTTTCGGGACAAAAATGATAATCTTCGCAAACCGCTGAAAACGCAATTTCTGCTATAAAACTATTCACCTTCCTCGCTAAAATACTCATCATAGAACCCGTGCTGCCATATATCTTGGAAGAGTGGATTTCAAAGAATATATTCCTGCCAAGTATTGACAGAATATTCATAAAAATGGTTATTCTATGTCATTTTAAAGTGAGTGTACTTATAAGTACCGTCGGTAGATAAAGGGTTGAATCAGTGGGTCCGAAAGTCTTGTGGGCTGAATCGCGAGTGCAAGGTACTGGAGAATATTTCCCTCTCCTTCAGTTCCATACCTAAATTGTGGAGGTGGAGATAGGTGGTATCACCATCTATGGTTCCTTCGGTGAATTTCACCGAGCTAATTCGTACTGTCGCCTGTATGGTGCTCGAGGCTAAGGCCAACGACAGGCATACTTCTAACCCCTTGCAAAGATGTATTTCGTGGGCCTCGATTTGACTACGTCAGACAGGTGGCATTAGAAACAACAGACTTTGATAGTTTGCGTAGTAAAATGCAAACCCATATCCCAGTTATTGAATATAATGCAATGGCAGATGGCATCAATTAATGAATCAATTACATTAATATTATGTGTTAAAAATATTTCATAAAAAAAACAGTATTTTTTAAATTGCCTTTACTAAAGGCCGTATCACACGTATATTTTTCATGCAATTTTTTCGTCCAATTTTTGGCCGAATCTGAAGGGGAAGGGTTGCCGTAAACAAAACGACACGCTCTGACGCCAGCCGCGCTCTATCTCCACATTGAAAAATTACTCGCCGATTTTTCTGCTTCGGAAAATGAACATCCAAAATTATTTCTTTCATTTCGCTTGCGCAATTGTTGATGGGTGTGAACTAAAAATAGAGCACCATTCTATTTAAAATATTATACGCCGTTAAAATATTATACACCATTTAAATGTTATACGGCATATCTGAAGTGTTAGACAAAACCGGAGCCGCCATCTTGTTTATAACGTAGGGCGCCGAAGAGCCCCATTGGCTGGAATTTCAAGCAATTTTATTTGGAACAACTTTTTGAGCTCGCTAGCAAAAAATTGTTCTAAAGCGGTTGCTATGGCAACTGAGTAAAAATTGCACGAATTGAACGAAAAATTGCTTGAAACGTGTACGTGTGATACGGCTTTTAAAGTACCTATAACATGTTGTTCTACTTTAAATATTATTTTATGATATATTCTTCGAAGAAGCCTTCTTTGGATGGGGTTCCCAGAAACACTTTATAGTTTCAAGGGTTCCATCAGTTGACAAAGTTTGAAGACCACTGCTCAATGTGGTTCTTATGACATGAATAATAAGCAATCACCTTAAATAAACTTTATTTGACAACAGGTTTTCCATAACAAGTAAAATCTAATCATTTTAACAATGCACTTTGCAATCACTTTCACATTTTGGGAAAAATTTGCTCACAATTCACATTTATGAGTAGGGTTTATAAAAATAAATCATTTACAAGGACTAGAATCAAATCTTAAAGATAGTGGAATGAATTACACAAACTTGCATCAGAAACAAACCATTATTAATAGGTGATACTATACTCTAAAAACAGTTACAATGTGAAAAATATTGAGAAAAGACTATAAAAAGGGTTTACACAAAATAATACTTGAATTAATACTGAATATGACAGAAGGGCTATTCCATAATTTACATTAAATAAACATCAAATGGAACAATTAAAATATATTTTAAATATCCTATACAACCGGGAACCACAATACAAGAACATTCACAAGTGGCAGGACATATATTATAAATTAATAAAAACTTGTACACTTGAAATATAAGAGATCACTTTTTTAATTAATATAGCTCAATGTACATATTTAACTTTCTTACTCATAGTAATCACTATGGTAGCATTTAAAGATTTAGGAATGGATTAGCAGCAAATATATGAAACTCAGCACTTAATTCAAAATTTGAATGATTATCCATTCAATTTTAATTAATTATCATTGAAATAATTGAATTGCACAGGTATAGATACAAATGAGACATAGAAAATCAAATTTATATCAGAAACATTTTGATAGAGGAATTTTTTTTAAAGAATTTCTAGGAATATACCTTTTTTTAAAGAAAAAAAATTTAATACATTACTTAATTTAACATACTAATTAGTATCAGAATATGAAAAATAAAGTTTTATGAATTCAAATTTGATAGATTTTGTCTATAGACAAATACATTTGCAAAGGAAATTTTTAAAAAATTATTCAATTAGAATATAAATTTTAAAATAAACATACAATTTAACACTTATTTGGGATGTTAAAATATTTTTAACATGTCAGGTACATTAGTCCACTAAACCAACAGGTACATAATCCATAAAACTAAATCTGAAATTATCAGAAATAGTTAAAAATACATATAAATAAGAATTATCTTAAAGCAAATCCATGCATTAAGTATCCCCACAAAACAATTAACATAAAAATAACAATTAATAAAAATATTTGTTAAATATATTTTTTAAACAATTTTCAAACATCATACGCAATTTTTTTAATGAAAGCAAATTTAGAAGAATTCTAATTTATTTCATTGTACGGTTAGCGCAAATTAAATTTTAAAAAGTTAAAATGAAAGCAACATAATCGAAGCATGTTGCACGATTTTAACGTCTCTAGCTAAATAATCAAGAATTAAAATACATTTTATTTGATATCAAAGAAAAGTTACAAAACAGGATATTTTTTTCAATTGTGAAATTTTAATTGTATATTTACTGATTGATACAACCAAGGCATTTAAATTCATATTTTTACTGTTAATTTTTATACATATCCGAGGACTTGCATTTTAGGAAGAACAGACATCAAGAATTGATATATTTTAAAAACAAGGAGTAGCAACAACTTCAAACTAAAAAAAACATTACAGTGAATAATTTTTCAGAAAACAGACTACAAAATTTTTGGTAGAAATCAATTTTTCAAGAATCTCTTAGGAGTAAACTAATCATGTTTACTAAATCAAACAGCAACAAATAAAAAATAAACGAATATGTACAATAAAAGGGGATCTTCAGGGAACCATGTTATTAGAAGAAAAATTTAATTCACAACAATGCAAAGTAATGTACTCATTTTCTAACTGTGGAGTAAAAGAATGATAATCAAAATGAAAATTATTATGTGATTCAAAGTCACAAAAGCAAGCTCTGCTTTTCAAATTATACACTAACAAACATTTAAATTTTAACAGAAATAAATTGAACTCATAAAAACATACAAAGAAATTTTATTTTTAAAAAATCTTACTTGCATTATTATGATTTTAATATTCTTCCATATTATGATGTACAATGCAAAACTCCTTTTATATCTTTCTCACATAAGTCTATGAACACACATTCATACACTAACTTACATATAAACATTCTCATCTCAAAAAAAAAAAAAAATCAGTTTTAAACTTAGTATTATGAGGAAATATATATATACATCATACAATATATACATTTAGTTATTTCTATCATTAGCCGAACTTAAAATAAATTAATTATAAAACCATTTTTTATTATTTCATCATAGTATGTTGCCCGATAACTATTCATGTTATCATGCGAGAGATTTTACAATATTTCTATTTGAAAAAGTCATTTAAGTGAAAAGAATCACTGTTATTTTACTACCGGCAGCATAAAACTTTATCTCAACTAGTGGTTTAATAAGATGTATTTAAAGTAACTACAAGATTTTTACCATAGATATCTATCTTAAAACTTCATAACCTTCAAAAAATATATAGAAGTAACAGAAATATCCTCATACCTGACATGCAAAAATGCTTCAATGCTTTTTTAAAAAAATAATTATTAACACACTTGAAAAAATACCATAACAGTTGTGAAAATATTTTTAAAACTAAGTAAAAATTATATAAGTAACTTGTAATAAGTAAATAAAATTAAAGAATATAAGTTAAATGGATACAGATTAAAAAAAGGCCGAAATATACTTTTTTATTATATGAAATTATATACATGCAATTTAATTAGTTACTTAAATTAGACAAAAAAGTTTAGAATCAAAATAATTTCAATTGAAAATAAAATTTTGGAAGAGTTTGTAACTGTAATCAAGTACAACTTAATTATGAATAATAAAAAAAATCAAAATGCTGAAAATTTGATAAAGTAAGAACCGTAATAAGAAAAATATTCTTGTAGAAAAGAACTTTTGAATGATTCTAAAATTTTAAAAAGATTATGAAGTAAGTTTGAAAACCAATACATAATCAAAAGAAAAGATTAAAAATAACTAACAATAAATGCTAATCCAAACTGCATTAATTTAAGATATCATTAAAATCTTATTTCAATCTTAAGATATGTGCGACTTCTCTATTCTATCCTTTTTTTTATAAAATTTAGAATAAAATGGTATTTTGCATAAGTTATCAAACGATTGTCTATTTGAAACATAACGAATCTGCAAGGCATTTTGAAAAAGACTTTTATAATTTACAGTTTTTGTCTATTCCTTTTTAAGTCTTGTGACGAGATCAAGATTAGGGAAAAAAACACTTGAGCAGTAAAAGTGTGACTGAGTTTTTTCATTTATAAAATGAATAAAACTCAATAATGGTTACATTAACTTCCTAGTAGTTGTATCTATTTTTCCCAAGAAATACTTGCCTAATAAGTAATTAATAATTAAGTCGAGGCAAGTAATATTGTAATAAAACTATAAAAAAAAAATAAAAGTAGTCTGCTTTAGGTTGAAATTTGCACGTTTTTTTAAAAAAGAAATTTTAAACATGCATAACTTAACAATAAAACCTTTAGATATACTTCACACAGTTTGAAGGATTTGAGTAATAAAATTATAACTTGAATTTAGGTATAAAAATACCCACTAGCACAAAATTTCTTTACAATATACACAAAACATAGCACCAAAAGAGAAATAAATTTGACAAGTAATGAACAAAAAATTAGCACCTGAATCAAATATATTACAACACATTCACGTATATACAAGAGAAAAATTCGACTGTAACAAGATTGACAAATCTGGAAAAGTGCCTTAATTACAGTGTTGAAATCAAAATATACAATTATATTGAATATTTAAAAATAATTTAACATTAAGTGTCTTTGGTTTATACACTAAATGTTCTTTACAAGTTGTTTTTGGCTTACTAGATCAAACAATTTTTTAAATATTATTTAAATATAACTAAATTTCTTGTACATACAATTTTATTAAGTATTACTAACAAATGCAAAATTTCAATATTAAGTGTATATATGTTAAAAAAATATTTTTAGTACATAATATTCCTAGAAGTTACATTATGAAATAAAAACTTTATAATCCAGCAGTATATTTCCAAAAGAGAATGATTTATTATTATAAAAAGCAATAAACTGTAATTCTCATAAGCAAAATTTGGACTCTTCATAAATTGACAAATTTCAATGGGCAAAAATTTTAATACTAAAATTAAGTATATGTCAATAGAAAATTTCAGTACTTCATAATTAAAATGGAAGGACAAAGTTTATACATCAAACAAATGTAATGATTAAAATTGCTAAGTAAAGGCATAAAGAACATTTTGAAATAAAAAAAGAACCATCAAAATATACATATGCATGCTCTAATCTTAAATTACAAATGAATTTTCAGAGATATTATTCTTTGATAATATTTCTCTTTAAATACCAAGAAAAGTTTAAGTTAAACTATTCATACACAGATTTTATGATAAAATACGAGAAAATAAAATCTTTTTTTCTTTCTAATTTATTTAGTTGGTATCTGAAAATTGTAAGAAAGATAACTTTTAAATACCAGATGAAATAATCTATAACAATATTTTTGAATTATTAATAATCTAAACCTATTTCCCCATATTTGAATTAGGGCATGCATAAAGATTAAAACAACTAATGTAATTTTCTTAAAGACGTATTAAAATGAATATTTAAACTAAGATTTCGTTATACCATTAAGTGATATATGATGTGCTAAAACAATCTTTGGTTAACTATTACGGCAGTCAAAATCATTACTAACCATTAGATACAGCAATGGATGCGTACTCTTGCATTGTGCAAGAGATCAAAATGTACAGCAATAGAAACATGCGTATAACAAAAATCTATTGTAAAAGTATATTTAATACAAAATATAATTTTTGTACCTTAAATATACTTATTAAAATAATTATTGATTAACACAATACAAACAAAAACAGCAATCAAAAATTAACTTTCACTTATTTTAAAATAACATTATAAAAAGCTATTAAGAATCGCAAGTAAAATCTTTCTGAACAGAAAAGAATCTGTTAAATAAATTTAAAATCCAATATTTTAAAAATACTGCATAATAA
>BMAV01021214.1:113194-175408 GCA_019973955.1 Trichonephila inaurata madagascariensis | reverse complement strand
TGGAAAGAGAAAAATAACTCATTTTAAAAAATGTGTTTTAAACAATTTTGTATGACATTGGCAGGTTTGGGTTTTTTTTAATCACAGAATAAATCATACAAAATCACAGCCTTAATGCTTACAATACAAATTATTTCTATCAATATGATTCTTTAAACAATAACAAAAAATTGCACTATCATGTAATAAATATGTAAAATTATTTCTACCCCACCTATTCATATATGAAGAAAACAGTATATACACAGAAATTTGATAATATCTATAAGGGCTAAACATCAAAACATCTCAAGAGAAAAATAAAATAATTTAAATATATAGCAAGTGCAAATACTACACATATACATCAATTATATAAAAAAAAAAACAAAAAAAAAATGTGAAATAATATCTAACACCCAAATGGACTGCTGTACAACCAATGAAAAGGGAGGAAGAGCTTTAGGAATAATTTGAGCAAGAGGAAAAATCTGTACATAAATTACATGCAGCAAAATATAAGCTTCAAAACTACAGATCACTTGACTTTTGAAAGTCCCGTTGTTGAATAGCTGATATCACATTACCTATGTAAGAAAATTTTTCTTATATTTCATAATGATTAAATAATTGAACAAAAATATAATCACATAATAATCTTAAAAATTAAATTGTGAAGATTTGAATGAGTTTAATTTTATAAAAAAACAACAGTTTTTTTTTTAATAAAAATACCTAAACCTTTTTAGAAGTCGTATTTTTTAAACCCCTTAACTGCCTCTAAGCCTTTCCGAATTAGAAACGTTTAACGTTTATATTGCGCTGCTATGAGTAACTATTCCGAAGGTTTGGGAATGCAATACAATGACCTTGACAGTGTTTATGAAGGATTTACTTATTTATGCCTTTTCCTTTCCCAATACACTGAGTAATAATGAATGCATGTGAGAAAAACAGTGGCACTATGGAGCAAATTGTGTAATTTTTTCCTGCAGTTAAGGGATTTAACTCCACAAGAGCAATTTTCTTTTATTTGGTCAATGTGATGAATTTGCTATCGATAATTTATAGATTTATGATTTTTCCCCCCTTAAACAAGAAGAAACAATCTAGAAGTACCTTGATTTACATGCATTAACATTTATCATATTAAATTGCAAACATTCACGATTTCAATGTTCTGAATTAAGAATGTTAAAATCATTCGATTACCTACAACTACAGCTCTATCAATATTATACTGTTAAAAAAGAAACTTCATTAAAATTATTATACATGATAGTTATTACAAATAGTATTTCTGTAGGATATATAATTATGTAACTTTTTCCCCCTAATGCATAGCCATTAACTTATCTAAAATTACTTCTGAAATACACAGCTTTGTAATTTTTAGGATATGTAATTTTCATATGTACTAGGGTTTTAGTTTTGGAATTCTCAGAAACATTTGTAATCTTTCATTTACACTAACAATGCAATAGAGCTTTAATGTATTTTGTTTAATTATATATATGCCATAACCACTAGTTTGAGTAAGCCACCAATGCTGGCTCACATACTGCTTATGGTGATGTTATGCAATTTTATTTGGCATGAGTGTTTTAAATTAATGTCCATATTTAAAAAGGAATGTCATGATTTGTATTATAGAACATATGAGGATTAGTCAAAAATTATCTTCATTTTTAATTCAATAATTTGTTTAAAAAGGTACACGTACAATATAACATTTTTCAAACACAGCTTCCTAGTTTTGACCAATCAGCCACAAAATATCTTACACTTTCGAGGAGAAAGTTTACTGCTTTGTTGTAAAGCCACTTTTGCACAGCATCCTGAACATTTACAAGTCAAATCAATGATGTAAATTCTTGACGCATGTTTAAAGATGACATAACATCAACTACTAAATATATTTTTTTAAAATCTTCCTAAGGAGTATCTTAAATACACATATTTCCAGATTTTCAAAAATTCTACATTAATATCTCAATTTATTTAGTTCTCATTATTAATTGATGTTAATACATATTAAATAAAGGAAACAAACTCCTAACAAAATTATAGAACTATTACATTTTTTCTCTTCATGCAAAAATATTTTTTGTTTTTCTCAATATTTTTTTTTTTAAATATTTAACAAATTGACTTACATTATCTATATTGTAAAACCTTTTCACATTAAATTTAAAAGACCAGCTTCAGTAAAAATCATTTTGGAATTATTTCATTTATGATATATTAATTTGAACTAACATTTTACTCAAAATCATTTTGTACTGAAATAAGCTTACTTTACTTAGACTTCAGGACTTTTCTTATCCTCCCATAAGCTGCCGTAAGAGTGAACTTGCCCATCTTGAAGTGGAGTTTGCTCGCGAGAAGGAACGCGAAGGATTTCTTGAGAATTTTGTGCAGAGGCTATTTTTTCTTCAGCATCTTCAATAAGACTGTGGGGCCCAAAGCACATACAAGGATTGATCCAGGCTATAAGTGCAATAAAGAACTGCAAAAAAAAACATTACAATAATAAAGTTAACTTTTAAGTCGAATAAAATATATTTATATGAAAAAGAAGCAAGAATAAATACTTACACATTAATTACATTCTCAGAATGAAAAATAATTACATACCTTATTAAATTAAAAAGCATATTTAAAAAAACATGTGACCTGGAAATTTTTTTGAATTTATACTTAATACATAACATTTTTAACACTTGCAAAATACTAAAATATTAGCAAAAATTATGAAATAAGTAAAGAAATTATGTAATTTCTTTAAATATAAAAAATGAAGGAACTATATTACACTAATTCCAAAAAAATATTTTTCACAAAAGATGACAATACAATATTTATATATAAGTTTATGATTACATTTCACTTTATTCTAGATAGAAATATATATATTTTATTGAATAAATCTCTTTAATGAAAATATAAAAAATTTGATTCTTTTTATTGAAAAAATTGAAATATATATATATAATTTGAAATATGATTTATAACAGTGCTATTTAATTTCCTCTTAATAAATAAAAAAAATAGTTATAGGTGAACAATAAAAATAACATAAAAATATATGTTAATGTTGTACGTAAAATTACCATTTTTTTTTCAGAGATGTATTTGTTTTCTTAAATTTTCCAGACCAAAAGTTACATATTAACGTATTTACCCGAATCTAAGCTGCACTATTTTTCCCGTGTTACTGCTGCTGAAATTCGGGTGTGGCTTTGAAACTTTTACATAATTTTTTATTTTTTCTCAAAAATGTGTAGAGAATTGGGGGTGCCGCACAGAATCAATGACAACATTCTTTCACAACAATTTTGAGAATTTGAGATGTGTCTTAGATTGGAGTAAGTACGGTATTTACAAAGGATTTTATTCATTAATCTTTCAAAAGTTCAAATTCAGTTTAGATAAAAAAAATGCAAGAATTAAATGCTATAAATTAACCAAATTGCACAAATTAAAGACCGTATTTTATCATTTTTGAATTTCAAAAACTTTATGAACACACATACATCTTAAAAAGTAACACAAAATATTAAATAGAAAGCAACATACATAATTTCTCTGAGTTTGAAGAACACATATAAAAACAATAAATCAGAGATATGATTTGAATTATAACTAATTTTATTCAGTTAATAAAAATTACAATTACAATTTTAAAAATATTATGAAAACTTATGTAATAAATAAACAAAATTGCATAGAAATATTATTTAATTTTTCAAAAGAAATAAGCACAAAATTATATAATTACTAACTGCTGCTAAAGTGCAAAATCCCATCAAAGATGAGGCTTCAGGAAAAGTGAAGAAATCAGACAAAATACCTCCCAAAGATGGTCCAGTCACTTCACTGTAGGTTAAGAAATTTTGTTAAGCAAAGTGTATAAACATTATATGCATACATATTTGTTCATAAAAATGTCAAATGAATTACTTCAAATTTGAAAGTACCTGATTGTATGAAAAAAATTCATTCTTATATTTTATTTAACTGTTATGTGGCTGAATGGGTTTCATAAATAGGAAAGGACCACACAATTAGCTGGCAGGTTTTATCATAGTAAATTGTAATTTATCCTGGAACTTTTGAGTAATTTTATAGATAAATATTTCCGGTTTTGAACTATTTGAAATTTTATTGGCATGTTCTTTTCATGGAGTAAAGGTTGATAACAAAAGGGGTTTTGTGAAAATCTATCCCTTTGCGAAGGGGTTAAAATAAATATCATTGTTTTGAATTGTTAAATCCATATACATGAAAGTTGGTATAAGCATGTTTCTGCTGCTGAATAGAGATCTACTAAGAATGGATTTTATGGAAATCGACTCCTATGTGGAGGGAGGAATTACTGATAGTGTAGATAGGAAAATTTCCATTTTCAAACTACTAGACTTACACTAATGAAACGAAGTGATGAGTTGAAGTCCACTAAGAATGGAAATCGATTCTCCTGAGGGGAGGTGAACGAGGCTAATTGATAAAAAAGTTCCGTTTTTGAACTGTTAGACTAGAATTCGAAATTTAGCAAGCATCTTTATTTTACTGAACAAAGATATACTAAAAATAGGTTTTGACAAAAACCTACTATAGGGGATGGGGTGACGGGAACGGAAATGGCATTTCTAATTCAATTTTAAGAATTCAAGTCTTGTCCTTTTTAATCAAGAGGTGAAGTTTATAATATTTTCCAGTACAATCGAATGCTTAATGCTAGGACCTGGATATCAATAATTTATATAAACACCACATTTTCCTAAGAAATAAGACCTGATCAAAAATTAAGCCTCATCACTATGCATGAAAAAAATACAATTCTTTAGAATGCTCGCACAATAAGAGGTACTTAAGATTGTCAGTCAAACATGAGTAATACATTGCTAAATGACTAATTGAAGTTCAGATATTACACACAGGTGCATTTGATAACAAATGGACTTGGCAATGATTGAATAAAACCCTCAGTATATTACACATCACAAGTTATGATGAATTATTTGAACGAATAGTAAAAAAAAAAAATTTAAGGGGAATATTATATTAATCTTTAGATAACACAAGTGCAAAAAGGAAGAGCTATTCTGTCAAGTAAAAGAAAGGAATTGCGGAAGACTTCAAGAATATTAATCTTGCAGCTTTCTACTGAGTTGGAGCTTTGAATGATACAAAAATGGGTATTATAACCTCAGTTTGCAAGTGAAAAAGGTAAATACTAAGAAGTGTAAAACAAGTTTTAGAAACTATTATTTCCTGAGCTGGAAAACATATGAATGGATTATTGATAGAAGAATAAAGAGTTCGGTTATTTTCACAGGGTTGATATCAAAGCAGTCATGTTTACAAGATCACCACAGTTGGAT
Source organism: Trichonephila inaurata madagascariensis (assembly GCA_019973955.1). Taxonomy (NCBI): domain Eukaryota; kingdom Metazoa; phylum Arthropoda; class Arachnida; order Araneae; family Nephilidae; genus Trichonephila; species Trichonephila inaurata. Next base: position 170,042 of record BMAV01021214.1, on the reverse strand, counting down.
TAATCAACAGATGGAACGTTTATTAAAATACCTCAAAGCAACTGTTGGTAACAAATATCATAATTTTGAATACTCAAGTGATGAAGAAAAAAACTAGCAACCACATCATTGTTCAAATTTCCACACCATGCCAATGTGAGGACTTTGAGTCTTGACAGATTTAACATATATCAACTCTACAACACAATAAGTTTTCAGTGATGTCAGGACCTGCCCTGCAACTTGACTACTAAAACCATACTAATCGCCAAAAGAACTAAGAGAATTCTAGAATTGGACGGACAGCTTCTTTTAGCAGTTACTGAACTTTATGATGGTGTTTCAGAAGATAACATGACTGTAATTAAGTAAATAATTTTTTAATTATGCATGTAAGATAAGACAGCCATGAAAAATAAGCTCCAATGTACCTTTTGCAGCAGAAATCCAAAATATAATCCTATATTTTTACTTCCAAGACAATTATACACAAATAACAGAATGTTTTTTTGTACACACAGGCAAGTAATTTATACAGACACATATATAAAAGTCATAAAGTATGCTATGTATAAGTTGTTACATACACATTACATAATTTCTTAGAATTAAATTCAAAGAAGTTTTTGAATGAAACTTACCCAAGAGAATACACACTATTCCAAAGGCCGGAAACAACACTATAAGTATTTATATCATCATCTAAGCCTCCATTTCTTAATAGGAAAATAAAAATATTGAGAACCCAAAACTAGTTAAATTCGTTACATATAATATACTGAATAATCAGTATTAAGAGTATTTCTCAACATAATGCCAAAAATTAAAAAAATATTTAGAGTGATCAAAATTATTTCATTTTATTTCATTAACTTAAAACTATATTACATAACTTACAATAGCTTTATTGTGCAAGTTAATTGTGAAAGTATGTATAATGTTTAGTTTAAAATTAATTCCAATACTTTATAAATACAGTTTTTTTTTTAAAAAAAAAAGCAAAACTTTTTCTCCCAGATAAAAAGTGTTTCTGATTTATTTTACTGTAAAATTTGGCATATAAAGCCCTTTTCTAACACCAAAAATAAGATGAAAATTTGCAGGTGCATGTTATACATCAAGTATAAAAATGATAGCTTTAAAAATGAAAAAGAGAAGTATAAAAAAATTAAGGCTTCTACATCTTTCGAAATACTGTTCACTTAAAAGAAATGCCACTATGATCTTAAAAGGTTATATTTCTAGAAGTATACTATTTTCTCAATAGTCTGGCATAGTATCTCAAATGAATGACTTCAAAACACAAAAACATTCATTCAGGTTTCCTCATAAAAAAGGGGGTGCACATAATGCAGCGAATATACCTAAAATTTAAAAAATGCAGCTTGAAAGGTACAGGTGCCCATTATATGCCGGATTTTACAGTAAGTAACGCAAATTTTTAAGGACACAATTTTCAGCAGCATAACAAAACAATAGTGAATACTTTAATTTATAAATTTCCAGGTACATTTTCTAAAAAAATACGAATGATTTTGAAAGCATTATTTTCTAATTTCAAAGTCTGTATAAATGATTACTGCATCAATTAATTATTATATATGTGACTTAAAGCGGTAGTTTAAATTCTGTGAATAAATCTTACATTTGTTTAGTCCTATTGCCTTACTGGAATGAATTTTAAAGTTTTGAGAAAAAAATTGCTCTGACATTACATTCTTCACTATTAAGTTATTCAATTATAAACATTAAAGAAACATATTTTAAGATATTGGAAAAAGTTGAGCCATAAATACTACTACTTATAAAATCTAGTAAGACTAGTATAATATCAAATATGCAGAATTCAACAAAACTATAATCAAGTTAAATACTTTTAACTTGTTAAATTGTTAGAACAAAGTTCTAAAAAAAAGTTTAATTTCAATTTTAAAAGTATAATAAGCATAATAAATACTAGATAAGTTTTATTACATCACATGAAAAAAAAAAGAGTTTACAAGTGGTAAATATATAACTGGTTTGAAAATATATAAGGTGGTTTCATACTTACATGGCTGCAATAAATAAACTTTCAAAAGTAGGAACATAAGCAGTAGCAAAAGAAACTCCTAGTAGTGTTAAAGCAACTACACTCAACCATAAACTCCTAAAAATCAAGAAAATTTAATTTTCATTAAGAAGGTGATGAACTTGACAAAACAAGAAGAAAATAACGAGTATGATAACAATTTTTAAGTATGATTTAATAATTATTAAAGTAAACATTTACCCTTCAAATGGCAAAAATTCAGATGGACCCATTAAAAGCATTGACAAAGTAATTATTGATAAACCAACTATCATTATTGGATATTTATTTTCCTGCAAGAGAATACATTTCAATTACTTTAGAGTAATTATACATTCTAAATAAAGTAGTATACCAAATATGAGAATGTATTTGAAAAAGAAGTATGTAATCAAGACCAAATTAAAAGTTTTAAATATTTAAAAATTTTATTTTAGCTAAATAGTTTTAATTTAAATTACAAGAAATAGAATAGATGATTTAAATTATTCACCATTTAAATTATTACAAAGATATATTTAAATCGAAATTCATTTAAAAATTAACCACAGACCCGAGCATTAAGAACCAAAAATCTTAAATAATTGTACATTAAAATTATTTTTTCAGGAATCCTTTATCAATTTATAATTTTAGAAGCTCAGCAATGATTCCCTAATTAAAACATATACTTATCTAGTCAGTCACTAACCATTTTTCCACTAACCCATCCTACAATTGGAGAAGATAATCCATAAGCACCAGACAACAAGAGAAATAACAAACCAATAATACTTGGATCCAAATTATACTGCAATAAATAAAAATAGAACATAAATAAATTTAGAATAAAAAACAAATCTAGAATTAAAATAAATACAATTAAATTTAATAATAAATGTTAAAACTTTTTAAGTATTAATAATTTTTAAAATGTAACCATTCTATATTTAATGGTGTTTCTTTCATTCAACAAAGCATACAAACAGGCTAACCTGACGCATGTGTGGTTCTAATGTAGGATCGATAAAACCTTGTGCTTGAGATGCAACTACTAAAATCAAACAAACTACTATAACATGGGGCATGGAAAGAAGTTTCCTGTATGATACAGAAGTATTTAAAACAACGGAAGGATCTGTGAAATAAAGGAAAATTATTAATATAAATCTAAGAATACAATTGGAATTCTGAAAAATCTCAAGACCATTTTAAAGTAACGATATATTACATCAAGGGTGTCAAACTCAGAGGTTAACCTGGGCCAAATGAACAAGGTTTAACTTTAGGCAAGCCATAAAAAAAAATCGATATTCACATAGAAACTGAAGATTTTGAATAATACATAATAAACATACATTAAAGAACAAGAAAAATTTAATGTTTATGTCCTGACACTTGACATCCATTCTCTGCTACTATCTTTCTTATTTTGGGAGAATTTTTTTTTATTTTACTATACATTGTTGTGTGCCAATATATTGGCTGGGCCACAAAAATGTTCATTGTGGGCTGCAAGTTTAACACCCTTGTATTACATAAATTATTAATATAGCTACTATTTATTTAAAAATGTATACATTACACTACCCATTTACTTACTTCAAAATATATGCACAAATTCATTTTACAATTAGAAAGTCTTTTGCTTGCTTGGAAATAAATTTAAATTAATCATCTTTATAGCGCATCTACAATTATAAAAGGGAATTCTGAAGAGTGCATTTTAAATTCTTATCTTCATTGAACAAGAAAATTTTCAAAACATTCAATATAATTTACATAAACACAGCTTTTTAGACAATTTAATCAATGCAATAAAAAATTAAAATATGCATATGTAAGAAGTTCTATATTTATGCAGTCACTGTACAGATTCATTAAGACAAGCTTTAAACAACAATACCACACAGACCAATATGTTGTATGGAAAAAATATAATTGAGGCTATGATGCAGTGGTAATTTTCAGAAAGGAAAAAATATGTAGAATATAACTATAAACATCAAAAATTTACCTTTAATATTTCGTAACATATACCAACACAAAGGGACAATAAGCACAACAAATCCACCAAGGGTAAAAAATGGTAACCCAAAGCCTCCAACCTAAAATTAATAATACAACTTCTAGAAATAACAAATTCTTAACACAGTAAATACTTCTTAATTTATCATTGTATTTTAAATGCCTATGATTTCAGTAATATATGCAACTTCAATAAGAAATAAATGAAATCTAAAATCAAAAATTACATTTTTATAACTATCATATTAATAAAACATCACTTTATTGTAAATAACCATGATATTTATAGTACAAATGAGAAATAAATAAAAAAGGCAGGGTTATCTAGATTCAGATATTTACTCACTGCATATAAAGCACCCCCAATTGCAGGACCAATGCTCATGCCAATTCCAATACAGGTCTCTGTGAAACCCTTAAACATATAAGATATTTAAATAACAGTATTTAAATTATTTATAAAAGTGAAACAAAATTTTTTACTTAATACTTAATAATGAACAGAAAATGAAAAATATCACCCTATGTCAGGGGTGGATATATAGTGGCTCACTTTAACAGCCAGGAAAGGCAATAGATTACATTTGTCTTATTAAACTGATTCTAAATTAAACATGCTTGCAGCTATTAATAATAAAAAATGAGCACAATAAATAAATTGAACAAAACTTAAAACATTTTATTACAAATTTATTTATTTTTATGATGCAATTGATACCTTTTCTGAGATGCAGAGTTAAATACAGAATGCAATTAATTAAAAAAGATGTCGCCATTCAGTATTCTCCACCCACAATGTGGCCCTAGAGCCCAAACAATTGCTCACCTTTGTCCTATGCTATTTGTGCAAATGATTTATTATCCTCTATGATAAAATCTGAATTTTAATATTTCATCCAAAAAATTTCAAAAAGATTTATTTTTTCAAATAAATAATCTTTATATATTTTTTAATAATTTGGAGAAAATTAGTTCTAAGTAAAAGATTTTATAACATTTGAAGAATTATAAAAATATTTGATTACATGCAAAATTAAATCCTGTGCAAATAATGAATACTAACTGAACTCAGTGGCGCAACAGCCCATGAAGGCCAAGGCCTATCTCAGTATATGCAACCTTAGCAACTGAGGTGTATGTGCAGATGTTTCGGTCAAGTGGTCAGTCTGACACAAAACCCCCAGTGTTCAGTTCCCAAGCAAGCTTGATACTCATTTATCGACCCACTGAAGGGATGGAAGGCTGAGTTGATCTTGCCCAGCCCGAGATTTGAACCCTGGACCTGTGGCGTGGAAGCGAGATACACTACCACTCTACCACTGGGCTTCAATAATGAATAGCAGGTAATAAATATTTCAATTCAAGTACAACATCAAAAATAATATAGAATAGTAAAATAAGATAATTAAACTTAAAATTCTGAAAGTGAACTTACAAAAACAGTGCCAATATCATCAGGAAATTGATCGATGAGTATTGTGCACGAAGCAGTGCAAAATGCAGCAGCCCCAAAAGCTTCAAATGCACGTACTATAAAGCAAAGAACAGCAAATTCGACTTCCCCATTAACTCGGTCAAGTAAGCTACAAAAACAAAAAAATGAGATTTAGATTTTAATGAAAAAGAACAAAATAAAACTAAGTTAATAGGCAAAAAATACAAAGGGATAAACAAAATATTAAGTTTCATACATACCCAAACAATACATTACAGGAACCACAAAAGAAAACTCCACTGAGAAACATAAATTTTGCCCCAATGTAAGGTTGCTAAAATAAAATTTTACATAAATTATAGCAGTAGTCTTAAAAAAGAAAAGGATGTATTACTTATAGTTCAAAAAGAGCTTTAAAAAATATATGTTAACAAATTAACATTTTTAATAATTAACTCTCTTCTACAAAAAAGTATCATTATATATTTTACTTTCTCTTAAGAATAAGAGAGTATACTAGATAGATAAGTTTAAATTTCATTCAAATCGGTTTTTTTTCTTCAAAAATATTCTCCCCAAATTGTCATGGAGTTACACAGTATATTGCTTTATTCAAACAATTAAAGTGCAAATTGTGAATTTCAGAGTATGACAAAATTACTTCATACAAATATTGATTATGAGGCCTTACAGTCAAATTTCCATTATAGGAGTTGAAAATTAGCATTATATACATGTGGTATATCCAACTGTTTAGATGAAACAAAAGATAATTATTTATTTAAGGATCAGAGTAACAGTGACAGTGAAAAGATGAAACAATTTAGTAGTGTGCCAGAAGATAAAACAGAAGAGGAACATGAACTTTTCATCTTATCTAATAATAAAAGTTCGTAGGACATATCATTTCTTTAAAATAAATAACATTTAGATATATGAAGAAATTTAATTTTTTTAAATGTTCATCTTTTCTTTATTTTAAAACTATCATTTTCATATCCAGTGCATAATGTGCACCCATAAATTTCGATCTTATTTTTTGAGTTAAAAGTGTACGTTACATGCCAGAATAAATGATAATTTAAACAGATAAGGTTATAGAATAAAGTAAATGATGAATCAAATTTTGAATATAGAATGAATAATCTAAACTATTTTTAAATATATTCATGCACTCTGTATAAGCTTATACAAAAGTTTTTGACTGAATTGTATTCAGAGTTACAGATACTGCAATACATTAATATGTGTTTTACAAAAATATGATGTGTCATGAAAATGGTATTCCCTTAACTTTTACAACTAGCCATTGTAACTGGATAAAGTTGAGATCTATAGTAATGTTCAAAGGCAACTAAAAATATGTTTAATTAATTCATTAATTTAATAAAAATATTTAACTTTCAAAATAAAATTTTCTTACTATGCATGCTTTTTTCAAATCTGATTTATCATTTTAAAAAAAATGCCTGAATATGAGGTTTAAAAAATAGATCCCTTAATGTTCAATGAGTTTTTTAAAAATATAAAATGATGGAAAAATATAATAAAAATATAAAATAAAAGAACTGTTACAAAAAAAGTAACTGTACTGAACTAGAATGTTTAAATATTTAATTTTTTATGTCATGAAATCCCGAAATTCAAAATGTCACGCAATTCTCTTCTACAGTACGGGAAATAATTTAAAAAGCACTGTTGATAATAAAAATTTTACAATTTATAATTTTTAATTATGGATCCACTTATTACATAATGCTAAAAAACAGGGATAGTATTAAGAAACTAATGATCAGAGATGTGAATGAAATTTGGAATATACACTATATACTAAACTTGGAACACATACAATTTTTAAACACATTCCCTAATAAATTCTACAAAACATTTGGATTTCATAATAGAGAACTTCTATATTAGAAGTTTTTTAATATCATAATTCAGTTCCTTTTGAACAATTATGAGGGATATCCATTTTAATCAGCAGCAATAAAAGTTGAGTAATTTCGGGTGTCTCCTTTTTTTTATGATGATAGATTTATGCAGGAGGAATTAGTACAGAAGTTACAGGAGGTATTAGTAGAGGTTACAGGAGGTATCAGTACAGAAGTTACTTTCAAGAGAGAGAGTACATTGATAGAGTATTTGCCTTTCCTGGCATGGTAGTGACAACACAAAGACAAGAAAGACAGGACATGAATAAGAAGAGAAAACATGTTTATGATCCTTAGAATAGAAAGAAAATTAAGAAAAAAATATCAAAAGGACAATAGGGCTGCATGTCAAGGTGATAGGGGAGCACATCATTAGTATGCAGTATCCACCAAACAGTCATATGAGAAATCTCAACATAACTAGCCATAGCCCAGTTACTGGTAGCAGGATTGTTTTGTACCAGATCCAGAGCAGTCTTCCAATTGTTTGCCTGCCCCTCCCTTCATACTCTTTCCTCACATTCCTGTGTGTCCACAATGAAGAATCCGCTGCTGGACAAACTCTGGTACGAGTGTGCAAAGAAGGCGTGGCATGGCTGGGAATTTAACTCTTAAGGTAATGTTGGGCATACAATTGCTGTGTGGCACATTCATTGTCCTGTATATCAGATGTATATCGACAAGCTCAGCCTTTGTATAATGTTTCATTCCATTACCACTCTGTTGGCAGGTAAAATGAAGCTTCATAGTGAGCACAACAGCAAAAATTGTGTGCACACACACCGTCATCTGATGCATCGGTTTATGCTGTGCCCTTTATTACAAACACCATTTAAAGATTTCCTAGCATTTTTGCTATATAAAGAAAAATAACCAATTTTTCTCCTCTTATTCTTCTCCTGTCTTAGTGTTTTGTGTCGTCACTACTTTGCCAAAAAAAGGTCTCCAACTATGGATTGCTATGTGATTCCCTATCATCTAGTTCAGTGATTTTCAACCACTGTGTGCAGCCAACATTTTTTTAAATTATTAATTATACTCTTAAGAAAAAAATTAAAATATGGATTCGAATCATGATATATTTGACTTATCCTCTTATATGGACAGATGGATATAAAAAATTTTTATTGGGTTCATAATCCATTTGTGTGTGGATACATCTGTATATGAATTAACTTTGAATGAAGAGGAAAAACTAATTTCGCTCTGTATAATCATCATGATTTAATTTCAAAACATTCAGAAGAGTCAATTAATTCATTTTTAATTAAAATCACAGCCAAAGAGCCTCATAATAGGCCCCCCCCCCCAAAAAAAAAGCTTTAAAATTACTCTAACAGTTTTCTACATCTTATTTGAGTGAATTCGAATTTTTAGCATTAACAAATACAAAAATGAAAAAAAAGAAAAAAGATCAAGACTTTTAAAAAGTAGATGACAAAATGAGAGTGGCATTATAATTATGACCAAATACAAATAATACATACAAATTATGGAAAAAACTTTACATATTATAAATGATACTAAAGAGTTTTTTTAAAGTATAACTTACAAGTTTTCCCAATATGGGTGAACTTATCACTATAACTAATGCATATATACTGAAAACAAAACCTGACACCGCTTCACGCATTCCTTTCATAGCAGCCTGAAAAAAATAATACATCATACATTGCATTACTAACATTAATTAAACTGATGGATTGAAACTAATTTAAACAATTTTATGAAATTTGATTTTAAATTAAATGCTGATACTTAGCATATTTTTAAATGGGGATAAGGTTTAGAAATTTACAGAATGTACAACATATAAATTATAAAGAAATATGACAGGATATTAAAAAGGCATTTTTTTAATTCTATTACTATAAAATTCTTTAGTAGTAAAACACAAAAGATATTATTTACAAAATATTAACACATGGGTTGTGCTACAAATTTTTATATGATAAACCAAATGTGATTTTTATGATACACAAATAAGAGGGAATATTCAAATAAGATGTCATGTTAAAAAAGCTGATTAATTAGATGTGATACTTTAAAATCTCAATGATATTACATTAAAATTTAATTTCATTATTTGAAAAACCTAATAAATATTTTTTATTTTAACAAGAAAAAGAAAGATAAAGTAATTTTTTTAAAAAAGGACTGAAAGACTATTTCATGAATAAAACTTGTACTTTAATTTAATTTTTAAACAAAAATTCTTTTATCATCTAACAGTCAACTTGAATTAAAATTTATTAATTCAAAATACAGCAATGTACAAAAAAAATTATTTCTAACGGGCTGCAGATTGGTGTTTTACCATTGCAGACGTAGTACATTCCCAGAAGCTGGTATCTCTTTTTAGTGCTGCATCATATAGGTGGATACCAATGGCCACAGGTAATTTTGATATCCAGTTTCCTCCCTAGAGGAGGCACTCTAGATCTGACAATGCAAACCTGTACTAGGATTTAATTTTGCCAAGAGTGCCCAAGCCAAACAGACACTCTAGGGATCTTTTACATGCCGTATAATCATACGACATGGCCGCTGTCAATTTTCTGCATCATGAAAATCCACCAACTTGGGCCGGGTTTGAACCCGCAACCTTAGGTGCAGAAGGCCAGCGACAAACCAACCGCGCCACCCAGCCGGCATGTATAAAAATAAATGTATAAATATAAAATGCATAAAAAAATTTAAATAATAAAAAAACTTAAGTGCAATTCTTAACAGGAAAATATGGGTTTAAATATTTAACATAAAGGATTAATTTTAATCAATAACTAAATCTCATCTCTGTTATAAGATAATGAATTGTATTTGAAAATTAAACATTCAAACACAAAGAAATGAAAACAAATTAAGTGAAAATTACTTCTCGTGGAAAAAATGGAGCAATTATAGACATGCTTAAATATGCTGTGAAATCCACCAAACACAAACAAAATGCAACTTTCTTTTTCTCCCATGTAAATCTAGACTTTTTTGGTAACATTTCTTCCACACTAGATACTCTAGATGGTCCTCCAAATGGAACTTGAGAAACTGTTGATGGAGACCTTACAATCTTTTCCCCTGGATGAACTCTCGGAACAGCCATTAGCTTCCCTTTACTAGATGAAACCACTGATATCCTTCTTTGCGTTGCTGCATCTGATGTCTGCAAAATGTCTTCAGATACACTTCGTGTTATAGGGGCATGCTGTTGAAGTGAATTAATAATATCATCGCTGCAATCATAACTTTTAGAAAAAACTACTTCAGGACTATCAGCATCATCTTCCATAGATAAAGACACATGAAAACTTTTGTTGCCGTTTGTCAGAGCCATTGGTCTTACAAATATTTTACTATCACAAAGATTGCCATTAATTTTAAATGGAGAATCAGGTATAAATTTTGAAAGCTTGGTTCCTGGAGATTCAGAATAATCCATCATATTTGAAACAACTGATAATTTTCTATTTGCCTGTTGATCATCAACATCCAATAATTTTTGCGAATGTGAGATTTCAGAAAAGTGATCATCGTGGTCTAAATGATTAGAATGTTTATTGGGATCATCAGTATCTTCAGGTGTTATATCTTCGATGGGAAGGGAGCTTCTATCCATGCTGATTGATTATTTAAAGGCAACTGAAAAGAAAAACATTAGAATTAAAGATCAGAAGTGAAGAAAAGGGGGGTAGAAACCTATAAAATAGAACATGCAAAATTTCCATCCACTAACTCAATAATTGTAAAAATCTTTTGGGTTAAAATATTGTATAAATTTACCAATTAAATAACCTTCATTGGTTGTTAGTTATCAACATGTTTTAAAGCTGTAAAGGCTAATGTACAACTTTAAAATGATAAATAGATTGAATGTTTAACATCATGCATCACTCAACTACTACAGCCACAATTTATTTTTTGAATGTCTAACAAAAAACCTGCTACTTGGGATAATAGTTTTTGTTGCTCAATATCCCATAAAACCATCAATTCAATCTGCTGTTTCTTAATTAAAAACAAACAGCATCTTTAAAATTATAACAAACTTTAACTTAAAAATTTCTAAATCAGAATTTTTTTTTAAAAAGTAAAAACTTTCTTTACATTTTACAAAAATTATATCAATTAAAAAAAATACATAATTGTACTGATAAAGTAATTCAATAGAAGATACTTCTATATCGTGGATTTCACAAAAATTATTCAATAAAATTAAAGAAAAATTTGGCACACTTATGTATTATCACAACAAAATCACCAACTATTAATAACTTGCTAAGTTGGCAACCCCAAATTCCTATGTGTCATACGCATTGAATTGATAACCAGGTGCTTAATTTAATATAATGTTGCCAATAGGTTGCAATAATTTGTAAATACCAAAAATTTTATTCGTTATAATTTACAATGCATTTCTATACCATTTTATTAATGGTTAAAGTGTAGTATAGGGGGGCCACTTGGCACAGTCGTTTTTTTTTTGTGACAAAAACCGGTCGCCAAGGTACTTTTTTAAGAATTATTTATTTCAGAATGAATTCGATATCTCACCATGACATTTAGAAAAAATTGCCAAATTCGAAAAAAAAAATCGACAAATTCAAAGTGCTCCCCTCCCCCTATACTACACTTGAACCAAGCTGCAATAACAAAAAAAAGGTTGAAAATCACTGGTCTATAAGATTGACATACAAATTTCGGTTCTTATGAATTATTGCAATCATATTGGTGAAAATAGAAGAAAGGAAACACATGGTTGTTAATTCAACATATGCAACACATGGGAAATCAGGGTTGCCAACATGGCGATTTATCTTGAATGTTGGCATTGTTGCAATAGTACTTATGTACCCACATTTCCTTGATCAATGACTTTCTATCAATCATTTTACATTCTTTCATTTTTTAAATCTATTTAAGAATTTCATTTTTTTGTATGCTGAAAAATCCATGACAAAAAATAAAGTAAATATCTTTTGAAAAGGATTTGGTAAAAAAATAAGAAAAATTGATGTAGGGTTCAATATAGTTACATACATAATTAGAAAATCTTTCAGTTTAAATATTTTTTAATGCGAAAAATTGTAATTATTGTTCTAATTTTTCAGTAACACTGCACAGTATCGTAATCTTTAAAAATTTAGAATTTATTTAATTGCAATGGAACTAATTCAATATTGCTTTTGTTTTTGCCATAATTTGGATTTTTTAACAGTCTAACATTATCCCCCCTCCTAACTTGGCAAAATTTTGCAACTATTTGGCAGAAAAATTCAATGTGCATACCAATACCAAAATAGTTTTATTGTATATTTCCTTTACAAATTTCCATAACTTATATTATTCAGCGTATCTTGTTACCTCGTATATATATCTATTACTAGTTAAAGAAAACTAAATTTTTATTAAACAGTTTTCACTTCTGATATCTTAGGAATTATATTAATACCATGAGCATTTTATGAATTCCTCTAGCCTTTGGTCACAAAATCAATTTACTATATATATTTTTCTTTTTGCTCAATGAATTTACAATATTTCTGATGCATCTTAAAGAAATTCCTTAGTTGTTCAAGTTTTTTTAAAAAAAAAAAATTTTTTTATCTTTATTTCATTAGTACCAATACATATTTCAATCCTGTTTCTAGGGTAATGAATAAAGCTTTCACCATAATGAAAGAATAATAAAAATTCTGTAACTTTACAATTTCAACCATATACTTTAGATCATTATTGCTGAAAAATTGGAGCTTTTTAAACACAGTTTCGTTATGCTCTTTCTAATATTTACTTTCAATATGTGTAAACAGAAAAAATTACCTCTTTTCAAGTCTACAAAAATAAATTCTACACAAGAGATCACCAGACATTTTTTTAACAATTTAGAATTCTCACAAAAAAAGAATCATTCTATTTACTTTTTATTAAATATTTTGTCTGAATCAAAGTATTCATCAAATGACTTAATTTAATAAAACATCAGTATATTAATTATTTAATGATACTTTTTAATGCTTCTTTATTTTTCATTCTTTGCCATTTAAATTTAAATTTCGAACTGAACCTTTATTTTCTTCTCTACGAATATGCTTAATCTATAAGTTCCAAAATTTTACTCTAATGTAAAAAAAAACTTAATATCTGTTCTATAAACAATAAATTATAACTAACACTACAAATTTTAGATTTCAACAGTTTATAATACTTGAAGTAATACATTCAAATTTTTCATAAATACATGTTTTTAAAAAAAATTATATGCTAAATAAATATTTTTATCATGACTACGAAAATAGGTCATTGAAAAAAGCCACTTTTATGTTACTAATAATATTTTCATAATAGTCAATTCAAATATTTAAATGCTAATTTAAAATCTAATAAATTGAACTTATTCAAAGGGGAAGGGGGATAATAATTAGTGAAGAAAGAATAACTTTTCATAGAACAATATATTCCTAAGAAATACATAAACTAACATTACCTGCAAAATATAATATTCTAAAAATTAAAAAGGTTTTTTTCCTTGAAAATCACTATCACAATTATTCACACCCAAAATTACACAACATAATTTATATTACATAAAGAGAATATTCTATTTGAAGGATGTACAAGTTGCAAAATCAACATTTTAGTCACTATATCAATAAGATAATCATTCAGTAATATGCTTTGTGTACCCACAGCGAAAGTTATCATTGTCAGATAAGAATATTCCTGCCAGAGAGGTCTGAGAGGATTTCAATCATATCTTATTTAAAAAACATAATACAAGAGATAAGGCTTTGCACATAAGTAAATAATTTTCAGATTAAAAAAAATATTAAATAAGTCCACAATAAATAAACAAATATCTTTCTTTTACTTTTTTTATAGACATTGTTTACTACATTTCCAAATTCAGATAAAAATATTGAATGAAATTTGTACAGCAAATAAAAGGCATGCTTTGAAACCATGGAAATAAAAAGAAACCCCATGAGTAAGGAGATTATAAATTATAGTATTATTGGAATTTTATTTTTAAAAGATTTTAAGCTACTTTATTTAATATGGGTGTTTCTGAAGTTCATCTTCTCTTTTGTGTCTTTAATTCATTATATTTGCAAGAGTAAAATTAAATGTTAATTAAAAAATATATAGTACCATTCATTAAAACTAAGACATTTGTTAATAAATCTATACAAGAAATAAGGTTTTAGGATATTTTTCTGTTTTTGGGAAGGCATAAAAATGCAATTAAAAAATTAATTATGGTAAACCTACCACACATTTCACGAGTTTTAGGGTACTTACGTTCCATATTATCTTTGGCAACATTCAAGATAACTCGCCAAGTTAGAAACCCCGATTTTGTGTGTGCTGTACACGCTGAATTGGCAGTCATGTGCTTTGTTTCATATAATGTTGCGATAATACAAAAGTGCCAGTTTGACTGCTTATGGCTCATGTACAGAAAGACAATTAAAAAAAACTTTAATTTGCATTTAATATTAATTTGGCAAGAAAAAAAATTGAACCATTGCCAACAGCATCCGAAACGGAAAGGTACTGATTTTAGATGTTTTAAAGTGACGATGGTGAACATAAAAGTTATAAATCTTTTTGCTCTGCTAGGAGACGACGATGATGGTGAGTTTGGTGTTTTATGGCGCAAGAGCCAGTTTTGGCTATACTGCGCCAAACATTCATAGGTCTGTGGTCTGGACAGGAAAAGAAGAAATTGGATGACAAGATGGAGGGTCGAAAATAGAGAAGGATCACTGGGGTACCCCGGGGTCGTGACCCCCGTGCTTACCAAATATAGTAAACCCCTTGGGAAAAGGAAAAGATCACTAGGGTACCTCAAGATTGTGACACCCATACCCACCTAAAGAAGGTGAGCCCCCTGAGGGTCTGCAAGGAGACACCAGATTGTTTGGCCTTCTTTTCTGGGCACAGTATTAGAAGTTTGGTGGTCAATGAAAGATTTGCAAAAAGGAATTGCAATATTCAACTAAGTGCTTTGTGACAATATAAGCAAAATACAACTATTGAGCCCCTAAGTGTATAGCAGGATTTTAACAGAAAAGTATTGAAATTTTCATTGTATAGTATAGTAATCTTTTCATGGAAGACATAAACTCAACATAAGAAACACATAGAAAAGAACATATAATAATAAGAATAATAAAGAATAAGAACATATAGAAAAATTCAATTTTGTAGTAGTTAAACATCAGTTCCCCATAACAATACTGAAGAAATATGAAATATGTTTAATGCAATAAAAAGTGGATTGATTCAAATACATGAGTTGTATAATTAAAGATGTGCTACTTTATAGACTAGTGGTACAAAAATATTTTTGTACTAGCTTATTATCGCAACCTATTGGTGGCATATGGAACGAGCACCTGGTTCCCTATTCAGAACGTACAACACATATTAAATCAGGGTTGCTAATTTGGCAATTTATTAATAGAGTTGGCAATTGTTGCAATAATACATAAGTAATAATATTTTTTTATTAGAAAAATGATCCCAACTTATAAGTTCCATGCTTTAACATCAGACAAAGAATGATTAAAAAAGAATTATGAAAAAAAATTCTAAATTATACAATTTAATAACTATAGTCAATGTTTTAAAGATTGGCATGATATATATTTCACACACATGCATATTGGCAGAATATAAATGTTTGATAGTCTATATTCATTCAATTTTTTTAACCAACAATTTAGCACCCTCAAAAAAAAAAAAAAAAAAATCTTAAACTTTATTTTAGAGAAAAATTATTTCCAAGTCCATACGATTAGATAAGGCTTCAAAATTTGATCTTGTCCAACAGTTGTTGTTTTGTCCTTGTTTAAAGTATGTTACACCCCATTTAAAAAAAAGCATTTATTTTACATAACTTTGAATGAAAAAATGAGTTGATTAAAAAAATTTCTATTTAATTTTGGAATTAAATACATATCAAAAGTAATAAACTGAAGGTATATAAAAATGTTTAAAGACTTTTTACACACAATAAAATGTACATGAAATAAATATAAAAGTAAATGCAAAAATAAATTAACAATTGAGATCATATCATTTATTAGATTAAATAAAAGAAATTTTCAAGTGATTGTAACAAATTAAAATTACTACTTTTTCAGGTAACAATGGTACGAGAATAAAACACATTTATGACGGAAGTATAACAAATATTCTTCACCTCAACAAACAGTAACACTATTAATGTATATTCATTTACATACAAATATATATTAACATATATCACTCAATGATATTGTATATAAAATGATATATCGGTATTAAAATGGCACAAATAAAATCCATACCAAGAAACAGTGATGAAATTATTAAAGATGTATAAACTACGAATTTTAAAGTATTGATATAATATAAATATATCACAGTCTTAACTACTGACTTAAATCTGAAAAGAAAATTACGAAGAAAGTGAGAATATATAACTAACAAATGTCTCAGATCAAAATTGGAGCGGTTACCTTAGAGAATGTTTTGAGACTGCAATGATTTTGCAAGTGTCAAGATAAAAACAATTCAAAAAAGATTAGTATCATAGAAAACAATAGCAGTAAATTGGATCCAAGCACTAAAGTTAAATATAGATTCATTGCTGCGCAGGAACTGTAATTAAAGTATTTAATTTTGGAGAACAAATTTAAATTCATCGGAAATAAATTCTACTTACATTACACAATGGGTTTATGCAACATAAAGATAATGTAAGTCTATATAAATTTTACTTTTGAATTAGTTTAATTTTAGACATTTATTTCTGCTCTTTCCTCCCTTCCAACACACCGACAATCCAATTTTCCTTTCTGACCGATAAACGAAACAATTTTTTCCTCCACCGTCTGCTCTACTCTGCTATTTCAAATTACCCTATATTGCCATTTAACACATCAAAATAGTTTTATTAAAATTGCAAATTCTGATTTTTTCCGAACATTTTACAAAAACTATCATCACAATGTTGAGATTAATACGTTCTTTTTACACCTATCGAACCAAAATTGCTTTTATTTTCTGCAAACTTATATTCAAAATGTCAAGAATAATTAATTTCTTCAAAGTTTCTTTTCTATTTTGCAATTGGCAACGAAACTTCTGAATGAAAAGACACGACAGCGGTTTGCACGCAAGCGGCCGGCAAAATTATTTTCTTTCTAATCAGCAATAAACATGGATTGGATTAGTAAGTCTGTTTTTATTTTCTTCCGTTTTTTCAAGAAAATCTAATATTATTTGTGCCAATGACTTTTTTTTGCTAATATTCTGGAGTTATCTAACATTTTTGATGATTATATGTATGTATTTCATCTCTGATAAAAAGGAATGCATTTGATCAGTGTGCACACGTTAAATGATCAAATAAAAAATGTGCACTTGTTATTTTATGTGAAACTTTGATTCAGAATATCAAAACTTTATTTTGTGTGATACAGCATCCTTTTTTAAAATTTTTTTGTAGATTTGTTGATTGATTTGTTTACCATGTTATGACATACAAATATTTTCTTACATTAGCATTTTTTTATTCATTAAAGTTATCGATAAATATGCAGCAATAAATTGTTTTCCCTGTTATCTAGTACGCATTATACCCTATTAATTTCATTGTTTAATTCTTAGGGAAAACATTTTTTCTCATAGTTGTGTTTACTGTACTTTACACAACATGTAATGCACTTACTCCATCAACTTTCCTTACAAATGCTGATCAACAAAGGTTGAAAAAAGTTTTATCAACAGCATTTCCATTGACAGAGCTGACCACAGCTCACTATGCAGCTCTTGGTTATTCACTTCTCAATGAAAAATTACCTGAAGTAAGAATAATTGAACTTCTATTTTAAACAATTTTATACATATATTCCTCTTTTTGTTAAATATATTTTATTGATTTGTTGCTATTAAAATAAAAATTGTTCTGCATTATATCAATTCAATCTGTGTGTGTGTGTGTTTTTTTTACCAATATGAATGTACTATATATGGAAAGCTTAAAGATACAAATTTGGAGCTCCTTTACTGTATAAACTTCTCCAAAAAATCATCAAATTTCTTGGCCAGCTTTTTATTATCAAGTAAAATATAGTGTTGCTAAAAGAATTTCGTACTCTTAAATGCCATTAAAGACAGGAATTCCTTCATCCTCATCGTTTACAAGTTAAAAGATAAGACTCAGAGGGGGTGGGCTGATTTCTCCTTGAAATATGAAAATAAAATAGGATAGAAAAGTAGGCTTAATTTCTTCATATTATAAAAATTTGTTATGTGCAAAAATATTTTGAAAAGGGGCAAAAAATGATTCTTGTAAAATAATTCTCTAAATATGAATGATGGTACTTGCATATTGTAACCTATTGGTGACATTATATAAAACAAAGCACATGGTTGCCAATTTAACTTTTACAATAAATGCAGTAAATTAAACATATATATGGAACATAAACATAAAAAAATTAATTTATTGAATTGTACATATCAAGAAAAAGTTAACTTACCTGTGAAAGTACTGGATACATGAAAAATTGCCATATGATAAAAGTAAAGTACTTATAGCAAGAAATATCTTATGAATTTACAGCCATTCCTTGGAGGAAGATTTTTTTCAAATTGTGCCATAATGGTGATAAATCTCGGTTTTTGAAGTTGAGACCATTGAAACTGAGAAAAACACAGCATTATATCTGATGGACCAAAAACAGAAAATTTTGGATTTTAAGGTCAAATATATTTAAAATTTATCTGCTAAAAAAAGGAAATTAAGAACATTGAAGGGAAGAAATTGAAAAACTTACGCGATTGTAAAGAAACTTCCTTTTCCACCAGCATCTACATTGTGATAATCACTCAGAGGAAGTCTCTGAAGAGGTTCTCATCAATTGATAATTTCTCTGGCAACACCACATATATTCCATTAGATAATGATCGAAATCTGGTGGGTACTGATTTTTCAGGAAACCAGTAATATGTCACAATCAAAATTTTATACAATCTTAAATGACTTTTTAAACTATATATCTTTCCTTATATGCTCTTGTACCATCCTGTGAATTCTCTTCTCCATTCAAATGGCAACCATTAATTGCATGCTTCGTACTACTTTCACATTCATACTTTGTAGCAATCAAATCTTTTTCTATACCTTAAAAGGATAATTTTTTTTCACCCTCTTTCTTCCTTGATTTCAAAATATTAAACTGCTAATCTTTACATTTGATTCTCAGTAAATTATCTGAAAGAATGGTTGTTGATCGACTAGAGTATTACCTGGATGGCTGCGGCCATATTTCTGAGAAACAGGCTGGCTTCAGACGGAGTTACAATACGACCGAATAAATTTTTCACCTGACCCAACACATTCAAAAGAAGCAAAGCATACTGTTTTTGTTGATTTTAAATCGGCGTTTGACAAGGTCTGGAGAAAGGTGTTGCTCAAAAAGTTTTTACACATGGATGTTTCCAGCCATCTCTTTAAATGGATCAGTGATTTAGCACTTCTTAAATATCAAGTATGGCAACTCTCACTCAGGGTATGGCCAAACTACACAAGGCCTTCCACAGGGATCCGTTTTGAGCCCAGTTCTTTTTAATATGATTAATGATCTTTTGAGTTTCATCGATAAGGCAGTATCTGAGATTAATTCCTTACTATATGCTGATGATCTTGTTCTCTGGTCAACCAGTTCTGATATACCTAGATTGGAAAGTACCCTGAACTTGACACTGGTGACCTTGAAAAATGACTAAGGTAAACCTTGATAAGACAAATTTTGAACTTTTCACCCTAAGTACAAAAAAGCATAACATAAATCAGGTTTACAATAACAATGCTATACTCAGGACCAACTGTGCTACTTACCTCGGGATTTCCCTGGATTCCAGACTAACTTTGACTAAACATATTGCTAAAGTGGTCGAGAATGCTACAAGTAGGCTATCTCTGTTAAAAAGAATTGCCGGTGTTAAGTGGGGATTATCCCAAAGTGTTCTGACTTCCACTTTTACATCTTACATCAGACCTGTTATGGATTAAGGCTCTGAGCTTCTTGGTACTACTTCTAACAGTGCATTATCAAAGTTGGACATTGTTCAAAATAAAAGCACTTATAGATTTATCACTGGTGCAACCACCTCGACCCCTATTGCTGCTATCCAACTGTAGACTGAAATTTCTGGTTCATCTGAAAGACGTCAATACTCTACACTTTCTGTTGGTGAACGATTAATGAGAAAGGAGCATTTCTGGCCCAAATACATACCTTCCCAAACAAGACTTAAAACTCAACATACTTTCTTGTTTGAGTTCCAGAGACTTCCAAATGTTTTAGGTGTTTCCAATAATAGACTTGCCCTCTTTAAACCAACTACCTTCCCGGGTCATTTGAGATATGCTTCTTCTAATCTGGATTTGGCATAAGCATAATTCCCTCCTGCCTGAGTTAAGGTCTGCAGCTCTGACTACTATTCTTGAAAGATATCCAGATCAAGATTGGTTACACGTGGAGAGGTTCTCAAGTTATACTTTCATCATTGAATTCAAGTGTACTTTCTTAGGCAATTTCCCATTAATCCATTTCTTCCAACTGATACTCCATATTCTTTTTGAGATCTAGATTGGACTATTCTGTCTTTTTGTCCCAGTTGTCCAATGTGTGCATATCGTAGCTGTGGATGGGCAGGTTGATGGTTCAAATAAAGCACTCATGCCAAAATCATTTCACCCAGAGATCATGATTTTTTTTTCTTTTGTATTCTTATATCTTTTTTTAGATTATTAAAGAAAACTAATTAAAGTGTAAAGATATTACACAATAATTATATTGGTTAACTGTATAATTTATGAAAACATGAGTTGTTTTTTTATTTGAGAAATTATGCAGCAAAAAAAAAGGAGTAAAACCAATTAAACTATAAATTTGAATTTCATTAAGATTGTATACACATTTTTTTAATGTGTTTCTTCCCTTCCAGTATGTAATATATTGGAAATTTCGTATTAACATTATTTATCTTTGAACAGGATCCCTGTAAATTCTTTGACTCAAAAATTGACAAGAAGCGTTTAGATACTATATTCCATGCGTCAAGTGGTAGTAAGTTGGTACCCAGTTGCAAGGTTGGTTACATTTTTTTTCTTTCTTGAACATTTTTATTGTATATTGCATTATATTTATTTTATGTATTTAAATTTTGGTTAGTTGACAACTACTGGCTTGCAACAAACTTTGGATGCTGCTATTTCAGAAGATACCTCTATGCAAGATATTTATTATGCAGTGATGTCATTACACAATCTCAATCTGAAAAGTAATTATTAATGTATTTTATAGTATAAGATGTAAATATATTTAAATCTATAGCTTCTAATGTTTGAATATGTTTGACTTTAATGTTAACTATTTTTCTCTTTGTAATGTAGTTGACAATAATAAAGTATCCAGAATCATGACTGCTATTCTGAAGAAGGATGACAGCGTAATAAAGTATGTGTAATTTTTTCATTACTTTTCCATAATTTACATAACAAATAATGTGTGTATGTTTAAATAAGCAAACAAAATATTTCTTTCATGCATAAAATATGAATACGTTGTACGTCTTTTAATATTGACCTTTTAACTAAAATCTTTTATTAATTATAGGATATTTGTTTTAAGTCATTTTTACTATGTTACTTTGACAGTATAACACTTAAGATTATTGACAGTTATGTATATGAAGTTTTTAAAGCTCAAATGATAATTTCAATCAGATATTTCTGATAATTCGATTTATATGTAAAACATTTTCTTAGTGTATTTTTCTGAGTTGGAGTCTTTTCGAAAAATTCTTCTCCGGGAAATATTTTTTTAATTAGTGATTTGGGTTTTACAAACATGTTTATATTGAATGAAAAATTAGTTTGAGGAATATGGAACATTTTCAAAAGTAACATTAAAATTTAAAAATAATTTATACCATTGATTAAAACTTAAGAAATATTTTATCAAAAAATAAGCAATAGTTCATTTTTTAATTTATGTCAAAAAGGTTAGTCAAAAGCAAGAGATTCCATTTCAGAAATTGTTAAGGAATTCAATGTTCCTCAATTCACAGTATTAAGGGTGTGCGGGCAATATGTGTAATTTTAGGCAATACCTCCCACCATGGACAATGCAGTGGCTGACCACTAGTACTTAATGATAGAGATGGATGACATCTACTTAGAGTAGTCAGTGTTGCCACACAACTGAAGTAAATAACAGCCACAATCAATGGGGGATTTACTACAGATGTGACCATTAGGGCAGTACAGTGAAATTTGGTATATTAATGATACATGGCAGCAGAAAACGGATGCAATGTTTTTACTAACAATGCACCATTAGCTGCAACACTGGTGCAATATTTATAAACGCATAAGCCACATCTTAGATAATGGGGAAAATGTTACTTGGTTAAATTGATATAAATACTTGATAAATGGTTAAATAAAAACTTGGTCTTACAAGCTCTACGATTATCAAGTCATTGTGCAAGCTGGTGGTGACTCTTTAATGAGGGCAGGGTTTTTATATAGCACGGACTAAATCCTCTGATCTAAATGGACCAATGTGGTTATGTTCAACTATGTAGCGATCATATGGAGTGGATTTTGTGTATCAAACTATGATGGAAATTTTCAGGATGATCATGCACCATGTCACAGGGCACAGATCATTCTTGATTAATTTGAGCAACCTTTTTGACAGTTCCAGTGAGTTATTTGACCATCTAGATCAGGGGTGGCCAGCCCGTGGCATAACAGAATTGTAACAGTGGCACGCCGACTTGAAAAATTGAGATTTGCAAAAATAAGTATATTTTCAATTTTGTAAAAAATGTGTTTATTTTAGGCAAAAAAAAACCCCTAAAAATTTATTTTAAATGCACATGATTGAATTTCAATAGAAAATTATCATGTAGAGAATACTTTTCATTGTTGTGTGCACTGACTTTCCAAAGGAGGTGCACTCATGAAATTTTGGAATTTGAGGGAGTGTGTTTTAAAATATCTGGAAGAAAAAACAATGATTTGCCCAATGAGGGCTTGCTATTCAAGAATAATGATTCATTCCTCTTGAGTTTCTGCACTTTACTTGGCAAAATGAATTTTCACATGGTATTTGCAATATTCCAAGCCTTTTTTTGTATATAAAGAATGCTTAACCAAATAAACTAAAAGTACTGAAAATATATTTGTAAAAACTATATTGGTGGATTTTTTTTTATTGTAACCTAACAGTAATTGGAAAATCACTAATAGATTAGATATATTAGTGTAAGTAACATTGTGCTTTTCCTGGAAATATTTTAATGTATTTATGAAAATAATTTTATATTCCACTGTGTAAAACTAAAAATATTTCTTCGTTAGTCTTGGATATGCATTCAACATTGCTGCTACACTTCAGAAGGATCTTAAATCATATTTTGAAAGAATTGAAGATGTGATTGTACAAGCTGATGAAGTTGATGGAAAATACTTGCAAGTTAGTATTGTATAGTAATGCTTAGAATGTTTGCATATTTTTTATATCAACAATGTTTGAAGAGTAGGATGTAAACTTGGCAGTTTTTGTCCTCTTTTCTCCAGATTGAAAAATTACTTCTTTATCTTGCAGATTGTTACATATTTTACCATCAAAAAGTTATTCTTCATACTTTGTTTTTTATATTGTACTATTAAATTGATATTTCACTTTGTCTGTTAAAGAAAAACTAATTTCTAAAATAGTTAAGACCAGAGATATAATAAAAATATAGAGATAGTATATATAATCATGGGTATACATATTAAATTGATTTTATTATTAGGGATCCTTTTCCCATCAGAAATTGTATTTTGAATATAGATCTTCCATGTTATTATGTTAAGACATTATTAAATATCTAGAATTTTATTAGTTTATGGGAAAGATTTTTATTAAAAGCCTTATATATTGTTCTCTTCCTTCAAAAGAAGCAATTTTAAAAGGCATTGTATTTTCAAAAAAGGTAAATCTATGAATAACTATGTATATAGACATGGCAAAATTGTCAGTAATAATTTCAAAGAAGTTGAATTTAATTATTTAAAACAAGCTAAGGAGGGCTTTAAAACTCATGATAATGAGCAAAATTTCATAGTAACATTTTAATTCTAGAAAAAATGCTTAACCCTTTCCGATAGAATGACGAATCTGGCTCGTCATTGGTTTTTCATGCCATACCGCACAATGACAAGCTACACTTGTTGTGCGACTAAAGCTACTTTTGAATATGATTGTGAATTTAGCTTAAAATTTCTAGTGTATTCAATTTGGTAACACTTTGAAATGGTCTAACAAAATGTATATATACTCAGTAGAGCAAACATTGTAATACCGGAAAAAGGGAAAGGTGAAGAAGAGGAGAATGTTTTAAAACCAAGTTGTGTGATTTGGTACAATAATGGAATGGGAGTCATCAATAAAAATGATCAACAGTTGGCATGTTTTCCAATTATGGAAAAATATATGAAAAGATATTTAAAAAAAAAATCAATAATACTGACAAAATCGGAATCAGGGGCTTTCAATTGGACATAGCAGAGCAAATCCCTCAAAAAGTTACACTGTTTGATTATAAAACTCATGGGCATTCTTCATATAGTGACTTCCTAGCTAGGTTGCATTTTCCAGAATACATTCCTTCAACTGAGAATAAAAGAAAACCTACTAAAAGGTGCTGTGTGTGTGACAAGAATAAAATTAGAAGCGAGACTCCCTGGTTGTGTAAAAAATGCAGGATTCCTTTGTGTTTACCAGAGTGTTTTGAAAAATACCAATGCTTGAAGACTATTAGCTGTATAGCTTATTTTGCTTTAATTTTTTTCTTAATTTTAAACTTTTAATATAATTTAACAATATATAAACATGAATATTAATTAAGAATATGTAAAAGTTATAAAATGAAACAAGTTTTTTTAAATAAAAATAAATGATTATTTCATGCACAGTTTTTCATCAAATTGTACCAGAAGGGGTTAATGTAGACTTTTTGATTGGGTTTAAAATAAATGTTCTTATACTTCTGTGAAAAATAAATCTCTATAAACAAAAAATGATCAAATTATGATTTAATGAACAGACAGAGAGAGAGATGCACATTATGTTGGAAAAATATATCTGTGTTTTGAATAAATTTAAATTATTATATAAATTCATGAGAAAATGTTTCATTTCAGTTTGAAGGTGGCTTAGGAATTACTGCAACCACTATAGGTGGTGTGTATAAACTTGCTGAAGTAGCTAAAACAGCCCCAGCATTAACTGCTGTAAGTATTTATTCATTTTTAGAGCATGAATTTAATTAAATCTATAGTTAAAACTATATAAAAATCAATTTTGTCTTTATAGTTGTGAAACAACTGTATATTAATATAATTATGTGATTAAACATTCTTGAGAATAAGTTTTACTGATCTATTTATAATGACATTTTACTTTTTAAATTTAATTTGTTACTCATTTTTTAAAATATTTTTTGAAGGATCAAGCTATCAAATTTGCAAACTATTTCCTCAGTAGGAAATTTGTTCAAACTGTCAAAGGAGCTGCCCAACTTATTCAAGTACTGAAAATATTTGCCACAAACAAAGTAATTTTATTTTTGTCTTTTTGATTAAATATTTTCTGTTGTAATTATATTTTTTGTTTCTACAATATGTGTGTAATGTGAAAATCATCTTTTTTACAGTTCCATGTGCCTGTTGCTGTAACTCTAGCTAGTAATAGTGCTCTGTCTGATGAAAATCCTAATATTCAAGTGCGCATCACAAATGTGTTAGGAGAATCTCTTGGTCCTCTGACTGTAACAGCTGATAGTGCAAAACGACTTGAAGATGGAGCTGTTGTTTTGAGTAAAAAGGCATTTCAACCTGTAAAGGGCAGCAAGTATGTGAAATATAAGTTTTGAAAAGAAAAAAATATATAAGTTGACCTCATACACCAATAATAAGCTAAGGATTATACATTATAAAAAATTTTATAAAGAATTAAATTTAATGGAAGTTATTATGTTTACAATAGTTTTAATTAACAATTGAAAATTAATTTTTATTCACTGTTTTGCAAGGTTTGCTAGAGTTTTTTAAAAAACTAATTAATTGGTTATATATTATTTTGTCCTTTCTATCTTAAATTGTTAGTGCAGTATTTCTTAATTCTCCCCCTTCTGTATATTTTTGTTTAAGACTTAAAATATTTTGTACTTTTCAGCCATACCATGGCTAAAAGTTTAGTATATCATGAATGTATGATGTCCCTTTAAGAAATTGTATTAAGTGATTTTTGTGTTGAATAATAATTTTATGATCTTTGCACATACTCTTAAAGTTTTCCCATCTGTAAGAGGTAGTTTGCTTCCCCATCTTTATACTGTAGCTGTAGGATTATTATATAAATGTAATTAAAATATTGCTAGTAACTTATTTTCACTTTTGAAACTTTATTCAAAAATAACATATTACAAATTTTTCTTGCCAAAATCTCAGTTTCATTAGATTGTTTTGTGATATAATGGAGCACCTCAAAAATTAATCAAACCAAATTCTCATTTGTCATGGAAAATTTAGAAAATTGAGCTCCCAAAACTTCTCCCTTTTTAATGGTTGAAAATGAAGTTAATCGTCCAGTCATGTAACTTCAATTTAATTTTGATCTATTTTATCAAAATGAAGAATTACAATTCTCATTGTCATTAAATAGTTATGCAGCTTTTTTTTTTAATGAAATATCTCATTAACCTTTTCCTGTAATCTGTTGGTAATAAAGTTGTTATTTGATTGAAGATCAAGCATTTTTTTTAATTTTCATTGTTTATTTTTCAAATAAGGTAAATTCAAAATATTTCTATTTGTTCATTTTTTCTGGTAGATATAATCTCTAATCATAGGTTTTTTTTGTGGTTTATATTAATTACATTTGAGCTCAATCAAGCAGTTTAATTTTAAATCCATAAGTGAAAATGATTTTGTAAAAATGATAAAATACTAGTTCAGCAATGACATTTTTCAAAACTGATGTATTAAAAGTATTCCAATTGTATGGAAGAACTAAATCAAATCCAATACGAAAAATTGTTCTGTACTTGAACACAACATCTAAAATTAGATTTATGGATGAATTAATCAAAAAATCATGTTAGTGAATACATAATAGTGTTAAAAGAAAGTCAAAATTATATGTGTTTTGAATATACATTCTTTTAGTTGAGATAAATCTAGGAAATGTATGTGTGTACATGCACAAATATTTTGTAAATGTACACAAATACTTGTTTTCATTTTAAAATAACATAATTGATACCTTAAATCTCAATGATTTTTAAATGCAATTTTAATTCATTCATATATATATATTATGAGCTCATGTGTATGTCTGGAAAAATAACTTGTAATGTTTTTAAATTTGATTGCAAAAATAAATAATGGAATAAAAACTTTTTTTATACTAGCATATTGTACACTTTCAATTTTATGGATATTAAACCTCTTCGTGGATTTTATACCGTATCACTCAATGCAGTTCCAAGTAAAGCAGATCCCAAATTAATTGGAAATACTGGAGCACGGGTAAATTATATAAACAAAATTTAATATTAAGTATCTTTTTTTTTGAAAACTTAGTATAATAATTAATTTAATATACTCAAATGATCTTATTTTAGATTAGTGTCAAAGTTATGACAGAAGTTGCTGTTGAAAATGCAGAAATTGGCACAGCTTTTGTTGATCAAGTATCTTCAGCAAAATCTACCAGGTATTTTTACTTTTTCAAAACTTCATATTTGCATCTGGCATGCAATAAAAAATTCAAAAGTATAGAATTCTACATTAAGAATTATGAGAGTATTATTAATAATAAACCATAGTGATAGAATTTTTAAAATTATTTCCCTGTTTATTTGAATCTAAGTTGCACTTTTCCCCCAAAGTTAATGCTATTGAAAATTTGATGCAGCTTAGAATCAAAGTTAGAAAAATAAATTTACTTCTTATTAGTTCTCATTTTTTTTTTAATTTCTTAAATATTGGATACAGTACTTTTTATTTGTTCACGAAACATGTGGAAAATTTGGGGTGTGGCTTAGAATCAATGGCAGCTTAGATTCGAATAAATACAGTTTATAGTTTTAAAAGAAAGTAATTGAGTTCTGTGAAAACACACTGTGCTTATAAATAAATATTTCATTTTATATTTGTGAAAAAAAGTTGTTATAAATATCTTTAAATATGTGTGTGCCTATAAAACTTATATTTAATTATAAATCATTATATTTCAAATTATAAGTACTAAAAAGAAGTTTTATTTATTACTCAACTTCTTTTACTTACCTAAAATTAATATAAATGGTTGTGTGAGTATCTGAAACCAAATTTTTAGAAATTCTGTCCTGAAAATAAAATATATATGCTTGTAAAGTAAAACTTGTTTATCTGTGGCTCTTTTTCGATTTTATTTTGTTATATTTTTTTATGTGGTGTGAGAATTTCAACAGCACCATTGTAATGTTTTCTGTCAATGTACATAAATACATTTCAAGAAGCTTTGCTCATTTGTCTTCTGACAATGAGCAAAGCTTGAGCCATGTCAAGCAAAGCCATGAGCTTTTGCTTGACACGTTAGCACCACATGCTTGATTGAGGATGAAACTGTCAATGATAGTGACATTATCAATAATTTGATAGAATATGGAGAAGAACACACAAGAACTAACTAACAAGTATTCTATAATAGTGGATAAAATACATGCAGGGATCCAGCTCTCCAACTGATCAGAAAAGCATTTTCTTAAAATAGACACCAATTCCAAACGAGGTTTGAAATTCCAAAAAAGAGCTTAGATCATGTATATCTGGTTATCATGACATTTACAAGCAACTGAACAACCAATCATTGTCGCAAAAACATCACTGACTTTATGATGCCAAAAAAGTAAATCAGTTGAAATTGTATCTTCAAGTGACGAAGATGATTTTGAACCAGTTCATCACAGAAAGATGAGCATTTTGGTGATGAGTAACAGTGAATTATATACATGCATTTTGAATACTTGTCCATTATACAATGAGAAATTAAATATTTTACAAATGTTTCCATGTGTAATTTAATTATTAACTTTGTTTAAAACACTTTCTCATGTATTTCATAAATAATTGACATATTTTCAAAGGGTGGCTTTTTTATGCAGCCTCTCTCTTCCACATTAAAAAAAAAAATCCTGTTGTATGTTGACAAAATTTTTTATGTGTAAGTATTTATATATTTTTGTGTGTGTGTGGTTTTTTGTGTTCATTCCCTATCTACTGCACAAAAACAGGTTTTACTGTGTATGAAATTTTGCTTTTTTTTCCCTCCAGAAATTAATTTTCTCTTTAGAAACAGATTGCTTTAATGATTTCATTATATTTTTCAATAACTTATATATAATAGATATTTACTTTTATTATTTCTTTATACCTATATTATGTTCTTACAGTAAACAATGCATGTTTTTTTCTGTCTAGTATCACATTTCCCAAAGAAAGTGTTAAGTTTGATGTGGATATTCATCAAAAACTTTTCTTGAAATTTTCTTTAAAAGACAAAAATGCGAAGTCACCAATAATTGCTCATCAAGCATTTGTGATGTTTGCAAATCAGAAGACAAAGCAAGAAGTAGTCTTTAATGCAGAATCAGACACATCAGGTGTTTATAGATTTGATTTGGTATGTATTATTTAAAAAAATATATGCTATGAAATCTTTGTGCATAAAATTTAGTTTTAAAGAAATAGCTTGTAAAAATTGCTTTTATTTTATCTTATTTTAATTTTTTACACAGGAAATAGTAAAATGATAAGTATATAAAGTACTTTTGGCTCAAAATTATTGGTACTATACAGTTTGCATGAATTTCAATATTTGATGATACTTTTGTCTTATATATGTATTATAGGGAAGATGTAAAATATTAGTCCATGTATAGAAACCCTAAATGTTCACAAGTAGCAAAAAAAAAAAGTTTGAAAGATTTCCATTTCATGGAATATTTAAAAGCAAAGTATAAAGTACTACTCTCAATGTACGCTTTTAAATAAAGTAAGAAAAGGATGGAAGTAAAAAAAAAATAGTTGTAACTAATATTAATATGAAGCTAGTATAGTAATATTTTGTTGCCTATACTTTTAATTTTCAGTTATGAACAATACTCACACTATGTCCAGTTTCCATAGAATTTTGGGAGGAAAAAATTCTTTTTAAATGTTCTTCATGGAAGGGAGGGAGAGACAACTGTGCAAGATTCTATCCCATGCATCAAAATAGAATCAAAGGATTTGTGTAGTCTGCTAGCAATTTTTTACATAAATGAAAATATACTTCAGATTTTAAGAGTATCTACATAAAAAGTTTTGTTTTTTTTACTGAATCTACTTTTATATAAAATGAATATGTAAAATATAAAATTTTGATATTGGAAGGCATTTTCATATAAAGTAATCATTATTCACTTTGACTTTTCTATCTCTTTCAAGTTTAAGTCTGAAAGTTAAGTAAAATAAAAAACTGTTCTTACTGGGGTTTTTTCCCCGCTTTCTTGATCATATTTCTATTTTAAACATAGATTTTTTTTCTTTTTTAGGATGTGAAATTAAAAGAAAAAGATTTCCAGTTTGCTTCTGGAACATATGATATTTATATAATAGTTGGAGATCCTGTTTTAAAGAACCCTTTTATGTGGAAACTAGTAAGTGTTTTCTGAATTTTCATTTGGAGAGGATAAAAGAATAATATGAAATTGCAAGGTTATCAAAAATATTTAGAGTTCTGTTTATAAAATTCAAAATGTATGTTTATATGTACAATTTTTATAGCATTGTAAACAAATTTTTTGGTCCTGTATTACTGTTGGGGGGGCGGGCGCATACACCAAGAATTTTATTTACATGCTGAATTATGAACAAGCAAATAGTTAACCATTAATTATTGTATTAACATTAAGCATTATTGTTTAACTGTAGCATAAAGTGGTTTTGTTTTTCATAATGATATATTCTGTATTCTTTTTACATAAGTTTTCAAACAGATAGTAATTTTAAAATATGAATGTTTGGATAGAGAGAGCAGATACATTGTTAAAAAGTAATGCATTAAAAGGAATTTATTTCAATTTTGATTTTCCTTCTAAGTGATAATGCAATTTCAGTTTTATTTTAAATGAATTTATAATAATATTTTTATTTCTTTTTATCCTTTGAAAGTTTTGCATCATACTTAAGTTTCATAATTACTAATTTCAACATGTTGAGAAATTTTAAATCTATACTTAACCTATATCCTTATTAATGTTTTAAAAAGATTCTTGATGTTTGATTGTCACTTTCTTCTGTAATAACGTTGATGACTTTTAATTGAATATTAAATCTGGTGGGCTAATTATGACATCTAATCTGATACTTACATTTTTTCATAATTACAATCAATATTTCAATCCATTATAACTAATTAAATTTATAATCTTAGCTAGATATTCTATTTTTCTGTCAAGTACTGAATCTAGTTTTGAATAAAACCACTCCTTTTATTTTTAAGTCATAGAACTTAATGTTCTGGCAAAAATGTTAAACATTTTGATCTATAAAACTACTTAAATACTTTATATATGTGTACTTTTTCAGGGCCAAGCAACTCTTACTTTTTCTGTTGCTGCTGCAACAACAGTTCATGAAAATCCATATGAACCAAAACCAGAAATAAAAGTGAGAAATTATTTTTGTCTTTAAAATTATTTATATGAATTTTTGTAAAAGTCCCTATATTTAAGTTATATTTTATTTTGAAATTTTTAATGTTACTAAATAAAATATTTAGTCAATAAAACTTCACTAATGATTTAATTGTTTCGTTTATTAGCACATGTTCAGAGAAAAAGAAAAAAGACCACCTTCAATAGTTTCTAATACCTTTTCTGTTTTGTGTGTTGCTCCACTATTACTGCTGTTCATTTTGGTAAGTTTGTTAATGTATTAAGCTTTTAGTTGCTTTGATAAAATTTAAAAATAATCACATGCAAAAGACTTTTTTAAAAAAGTGCATTTTGTTCCAAATTTTTCTTGTGCTTTGTTCAATTCTTTTTATTTTCCACTGTATAAATGGTTCTCAACTTCATTTTCTGGGATGTCTGCAAATATAGAACAAACACATAGCATAAAGAATTCTATTTTTATTTGGGGGAGTTGGTGTCTATACTTTTCAAATTAAATTATATAAAACTATATTTTAATTTTCAAATTAAATTGTATAAAACTTGATATTAATATTAGTTTAAAGGTGAGAAATCAGACTTATGAGGGGTGGGGGCAGAAGATATTATTGATTATGGGGAGGATTTTTAAGTTAATTAATTTTAGTTCATTAATCCAAAAGTATAGTTTTGTTTCACTTGAGCCATTGTGATTTTATACCAATTTTGTCAGTTTGCAAATTACAACTATAATAAGGAACATTATTATTGATACTTTGTTTTTGTGACTCACAATCTGTAAGATGAATATATTATTTGGGTTAGTTTACTTGTGGCAGCTGCATTGTCACTGGCCTTGTTGCCCAAAGTTACAGGTTCAACCCCAGCCCAAGTTGGTGGATTTTCATGATGCAAAAAATCGGCAGTGTTCATGTGGTATGATTATGTTGCATGTTAAAGATCCCTTGAGTGCCTGTTTATCTTGAATGATCTTGGCTAAATTAAATTCCAACCATTTCTCAACATCAGCACTTAGGTGCCTCCGTCTGGGGAGAGAACTAGGCATCAAAATTACATTGCAGTGATTGGTATTCCACCTATATGGTGCCGCACTTAAAAGTGATACCAACTCCCAGGGAATGTACAAGGTCTGCAATGGTAAATAGCAATCCACAGCCCCATTGGAAATTTAAAATGAAATTCTACTTGTTGAGAAAGTCTTCATTATGCATTAAATTAATTAGTAAGATATAAAATAAAGTGTTGGTAATAAAATATTGGAATAGAGAAAATAGTACAAGAAAATAAAGTTATTTTGTTAGTTCTCTGCCACATATTTAAATATTGTCATGAAACTTTGATTAACATTACTCTTATTCTTTTAGTGGTTGAAGTTAGGAGCAAATCTTTCTAATTTCCCATGCTCAATATATGCAGCAGGTTTTCATCTAGGCCTTTTATGTAAGTATATATTAAATTTTATTGGCATCAACTTCATATTTTAAATTTCAAATTAACTTAATAGTATTTATTCAGGCTTTGATTCCTTTTATTTCTTTGCATCTCTTAAATTTTTATTTAAAATCAAAGTTATTAGAAAATTATAGAGATGCTATAGAAATATCTTTTTATTCACAAAAATTTACTTAAGGTTTAATCAAATGCATTCAGAACATCTGCAATCAAATTCTATTCTGAAGTATTGATTCTGTTTAGCATTCATTGTTACACATTGTTTTCTCTTGTTGTTCTTGCTGTTATTTTATATGTTAATTCCCTTAAAAAAGTGAAATTTTGCAAATTTTATAAAAATTTTAGGTTGTCTCTGTTAGTATTTTTTTATTTAAATCTGCATTTATGTAAAATTTTTGAACTCTAAGCTATATAGCTTTCCAGAAAATAAAACTTCCCAATAAAGATAAGTGAAAGTTATGCCATAACATCTTAATTTTCTAGATGTTGTGTAAAATAATATATATATATATATATATATATTTGATGTATTCAAAAATTTACTCCAGATGTTTAAAAGAAATTGCTTAATTTTAAAAAGTATGTCAACAGAAAAATTACGTCATACAGAGTACATTATGTGCTGCAGATGGTATATTTCAATTATTTTATTCATATTTTTAAAATTTTTAAGATTTTTTGCTATTGTTAGGTGGTTATTAATTTAAAAAATTCATTCATGATTTCATTTAAAATTAATATTTTTTAATTAAATCTAATTAAGGATTAACTATACTAAATCTCTAGAAACATACCAGCAAAGGTAGTAGTTAGCATTTTGCTTAGAATCTTGTTAGGTTATGAGTTCTGTTCAATGGAGAAATTTTGCTATTCTTTTGATCCCAAGAAAAGTTGCAAGGTGTTATAGATTTTTAAAAAAATACTGTTTTTTAACTATCAGACCTACAGACTTTAAATCTGGCAGGCCTGCTTCTTTTTTTTTAGTAAAGATCCACTATGAATAGGTTTTGTGGATTTGGGTTCTGCTTTGAAAGGGGTTTACAAGGGCCTAAAAGATAAATATACTTCCATTTTAGAAATTCAAGTTCTTTTTAAATTAAGAGGCAAGGGCTATAAGAATGTTTTCAAGTTTAATTAAAAGCTTAATGCTTGGACTTGCATATCAATAACTTAACAATGTATAGTCAAACAACTTTACAAAATACCAGCAGAGCAGTTGGGTAACTGCTAGTTTTATTATAGTGCATTAAAATACAGTCGAACCTCTATTTTATGAACTTTTTCCTAGAAACAAGAATATAAAGCATATTGAAAATTGAATATCTATTTATGACTTTCAAATTTTCATTTTAATGCCCTTTAAAAAATCAACTGAGCAGCTAAGTTTCTAAGTAAAGTAGCACAAGCCTTTATGCATAAGATTGCACATCTTGTTAGCATACTGCCCTAAGAGCAGTGAGTGATAAAGGTAGCTGTTGCAAAAAAGATAATATACATGTGTCTGTAAGCATGTAATATTAATTATATATTAACAAGTACCTTTTCTGTTGGTTTTATAATTATATTTTATGTTTATTTCAGCTATTTTTGGCCTATTTGCTTGTTTCTGGCTGCATTTGAACATGTTTTCAACTCTAAAATATCTGTTAGGCTTGGGCCTCTTCACTTATTTATCTGGTCATCGATTATTGAGCAAATTAGCAGCCGACAAATAAAACAAAGGTAATTAATTATTAGACTTTAAATGTTTAGCTTTTATTAAATTAGAAAATAAGCTTTTATTAGGTTTAAGGAAATATGAAACACATTTCATTATTCATAATTTGTTTTTGCTATTAAAATTTCACTTTGTAGATTAAATCTATGTAAAATATCTGTGATTCTTAGTTATATAACCTCCAGTTAAATTTTAACTTTTGAAAGAGTTGTAAAAGTATGTAATTTATTAGCTTATTTTATAATAAATAACTTTAATATTTTTTTCCTGAAATTGAACGCGTAAATAAAATATGTTATAATTCCCTTTTAGTTTCTTATTAATTTGAAACTGTAACAAGTTGGGGCGTGTCATGGCAATCTGCTATTTGATATAGTTAGACAAATTACTTTTTTAAGTATATTCTATTACTTCATTTTTCTTATCAATGATTTCAGTTTTTGAAACATGATTATTTCATCATAAAATGTCAGAAGAAAAAAAAAATTTAAAAAACACCAAACACTTTAAAATTTGAAACCTTTTAAACTTTCCAACTACTAAAAATGAATAAATTTAAACTTCATCAAATAATTTGAAACATTTTCTTATGCTTTCATAAAAATAACAGCGAGGGGAAAAAAGGAAAAAAAAAAACAAATTAATATATATTAGGGTTTTTTTTTTTTTAATTAAGATTTCTAAGCCAGGTGTTCAGGGAAGTTTACATACAGTACCTAGTTATATATCATTAAGTCGTTAAGACACACCGAATTATATTTGAATTTTAAGTGCTTGAACTTCAGTTTACATCAAAGAGAACATGAATGAAGATTTTCCCGCATTTTCTTTAAAACTGAATGTTTGAATAAATGGTAATCAAAAATATACGGACACATTTACAGTAGACATTTATGCATATAAATAAACATAAAGATCAATTTTAAATTCGAGCTATTCAAAAACATTCAAATTATTATTCAAAAATATCTTTATGCAAAATACCTCAACATTTATCTTTTTTTAAAGGCTAACTGAAGAAGTAATTAAAATCTGGATATTTTTTGAAATCTCAACCATATAAAACTAGGAATATTATATTAGAAATTTCATTTGAAATTTCAAAAAAAAATGTATCACGCAGTTAAAAATTATTTACCGTAAGTACTAACAATTCTTTGAGTATAATATAAAATTCAAATTTTATTATATAGCATTTTTTAATATATTTCGAAAATTTCATACAATTCGGTTAAAAACTGCATGTTAAGAGCAAAAAAATGTGCTAAAAAATTGATGAATATACTATAAATTTTTACATAGAAGCAAAGCTGAGAAGCTAAACCGTAAGAATGAAAAATTATGAGTACATCTAAAGTATTTTCGAAATATTTATTTTAAAGTTCAGAAAATTTGTGTGTTATGTTATACTTAATATTAATTAAATGGTAAACATATGTTAATAACAGTCATGTAATCGCTTGACGACGCATTCATATACTAATAAAAATTATAATGGTCATTGTTGTGAATGTCAAGAATTTTATGTAATTTTAAATTAAGATATTGATTTAGAAAATATTAAACGACCATCTAAAATACGTGAAAAATGCAGTCTGTAATAAAATGGTCTTGACAAACAAAATACGGCATTTTCTTTTACTAGGGCACTGCTGCTTAGGCAGGGGCGAGCTGGGCAAACAGAGAGGGAGCCGTGATTTTGATGGATGCCACTCTAGCTTTTAAAGTTTTCAGAAAAAATATAAAAATTACAAATGCAAAAATAAGTCTTGTAATTTTCCATACATTTTTATGACAATGAATAGTGGAATTGACTTCCAATACATTGTTGTGTTTGACAATATCTTAAGGTAGTCAACCCTACTTTAGATAGATTTGTACTACTTTTTTGTAACCGTACTCCTTTTAAAATTCGTGCAGCCAAAATACACCTTTTGTACTCTTAAAAATTTATATAAACTATAACAGTTAATTTTAATTTATGCAACTTGTGAAGTGTTCATATTTAACCATTTCTGTCCAAACAATTTACATGAAAAAAAAAGTTTGGACTCCCTTATTCATTAGGGAATTGTATAAGATTCCAACATTAAGTTTTATTTTTCATCGAATAGGGTCGAGTGGTAGTGTATTGTGCTTCTACACCACAGGTTCAGGTTCTATTAATGGGCTGGGCAAAGTCAGCTCTGCTTTCATCCCTGCTGCAGTGGGTCGATAAATAAGTACCAAGCTTGCTTGGGGGCTAAACATTGGAGGTCTAACTTCAGACAGACCACCTAATCGGGACATCTGCTCATGCACCTCAGCACCCAATGGTCATGTATACTGGGATGGGCATAGTAGTTCCTGGACCTCATGGGCTGTTGTGCCACTGAGTTTTAAGTTTGAGGATTGCCTCATTTTGGGGATACCTCTCAGATAAACATTTATTTCTAATCATTTGCAAATTAAACATTTTTCTTTCAATTATGTTCATTTCAGAAGGAACTTTGATTTTTCAAATGTATTTGCTTAATAACATGTATATTTGAGTATTATATTAAAATTTTGTTCTATCCAAAATTATATGTTTTTTGCTCCTCTAACAGCTTTTAGGATTTTAGAACTGATCTTACAATCCATGTGCGTTTTATAGTAGTATATTTAAAAATGATAAAGACATTTTCATAACTATGTGAGTTTTTATGCCTCGTTTTATAAATATAAAAAATTGTTTTCAGCTACAGTTTTTAAAATGTACTGAAATAAGTGAAGGAATAGGATTTTTACATATTATGAATATTTTTGACTGCAGTAAGATATATTTATATTTCAGTTTCTTTACAATTTAAATAGAAGTTGTAAGCAACTTTGCGAATATGTTATTGAATATAAACTCGTGGGCTGTTTAACAGTGAAGTGTTTTATTTTGATACCAGCACACACTAAAATAAGGCTCATTTGCAGTTATATGATCAGCTTCAGTGAGATTTAAATTTTCAAAAATACTCTATATGTACAAAAACATTCTTTCAAAACCATACACCACATATCATACTTAGTCTTTCCCACAGCTGGCAATATTTGTGTATACTCAAAAAATTTAATACAGGATATATTTCCAAATGTTAAAATTTGGTATGGATACATTGTGGAATTGTCGATTAACTTCACTGAACAAAATTGTTTTAAGTCTACTGTTTTGAAAGGCAAAATTAATTGGGGAGAACTTTTTCTTCCAATAGAATTTGTAATGACTGAATTGTGTGAAATGTAGTTATCGATGAGAATTTTCCATTTAACACTAAAGAAACAGAAAGATAAAAAAATTAAACTTGACTTGAAAATAGTTACGAAATACTTTCCCCTTTTGAAGAAAAATATATCCCCATTAAAATTTAAAAAATTTTGACTAAGTTTGTGTTATTCTCCATCACAAATGCCTTATGTAGAGAAGATATTTTTACTTATTACAAGTTGTTAGAAAGGGAGAACGCTATGAAACAAAAGTTAGACTCTTTCCGAAAAAATTCATTTAACATAAAAATATTATTTCTAGGATTTAAATATATATAAATTTAAAGGGTTGAAATCCCTCTGTATGTTATTTTAAATTTAAAACATAATTGAATAGAGTAAGATTAATTTTATTTCATAAATGTAATCATCGTATATAATCTTTTGCTCTTTTTTTTTCTCATTACTTTTTTAAAAAAACATTAAAATGTGCTGTATTTTCTTAGTCTTAATTCAACAATAAATACAGAGTGCCTTTTTCTGGCTATTTCATAATACCAAAATAACTTTATTTAGCAGAAAAAAATTAATTTTTAAAAATGACAGTAACAAATTTTGTTTTATTTAAAATAAACATTTTTCAACTTTAAACACGTCATTACTTTCAGGATTTTTTTTATACTTAATTTTCTTGTGATTTTACCGTGACTGAACAGATCGGGGGAACAACCACATTTTTTGTCCAAGGCAACATTACAGCTGTGAAGGGGTGATCTCCCGGTTTTAAATTAACAAAGAGGCCAAACTGTGTGTGTGAGAGTAATAAAATCATCCCCACTGGACCTCCCGCGAACTTAAAAGAGGGAATGAATGAAACCGTTTGCACTTTCGAAAAAGTTTGTAAAAAAGCAGTAAACGTTTTTGGAATGATTTTTCAGGACAGAGAGAAACACTTAGAGGGTTAATATTAGGGTATCTATAAATTAAATCTTGTAGTAATCTCGTAATTCCTTGCATGGCATTTATAGAAACACATAACTACTAATAGATAAATCTACCAATAATCTCTTAAAGTTATGAAGTTCATCTTCAGTGATCAGTTTGCCATGGCTCAAAATCCTCATGTTGGAATGGAAGTTTAGAGAATAGGGTTCCATCTGAAGTTTTGCCCTTGACCAAAGTTGAAAATTATTAGACTTGTTACCAATAGCCCT
The DNA here is from genome assembly GCA_019973955.1 of Trichonephila inaurata madagascariensis. Classification (NCBI taxonomy): domain Eukaryota; kingdom Metazoa; phylum Arthropoda; class Arachnida; order Araneae; family Nephilidae; genus Trichonephila; species Trichonephila inaurata. The sequence continues at coordinate 130,198 of BMAV01021214.1, read as the reverse complement.
CGTGTGGTTTCAAAATGCAATGTTAATAAACAATTATTTCATTCTGATACAGGCTAAATTGTACAGATCAAAAATATTACATTAATATGTATTGCACAGTTAATTGATAATAAATGAATAAAGAACATTTGCACAGTTATGTACATATGTCTATTGTAATTTATAATTAATATGAAATTTTAAAAATTTTATAAAATAAATATTTGTACTTAAAATATGCTTTGTTTCAGGCATTCCATCACAGTTTTTGACATTTGCTCATCATGAGGAATTCATCTATTTCTACTGCAACACACTTTGTTACATTTCAAGTGTCAAAAATTGTGGACTTAGTATAATACTTATTATAAGTGGTTGTAAAGAGAAGTGGATCAAAATAAATGTGTTTTTTTTTATAATTGAGAATTATGATCATCAATTTTAATTGTATGTTTTCCTTAAGAATTACCCTGTATCTTTTGCAGATTGCCTATTTCAATATAATTTTTATGACATTTTGTGTAAAAAAAACCTCAGCTGTGTTTAGTTAGAATATATTTTTGTATCATACATAAATATGTTAAAATGACGAAATTTGATAAATTTTTTTTGTAAAAAAAATGGTACAGTTTTGTTAATTATGTCTCTCAGTTTCAAAGTAAAATATTGGTTCAGATAAATGTTGAAAGCAATTTTAGTCAGTAGTATTGGGAAAAAAGAACACCTTCAAACAAAAGTGAAACTACATTTGCAAAAATGATTTTTATTCATAAATGCATTTTGTGTTTCCTAATACTGTAAAACATCTAGAAGTTATACTAAATTATATTTATCCTTAACTAATAAAGTACTCCTGAAGATATAAGCATATTTTCATTTTAGATGTCAAATTGTATTTACACTAATAATTTAAAGTGCATTTTTCTTAAAAATAAAAATTTATAAATTTTTTTATGAATTCAACATAATGTATATTAAAAATATACTGCAATTGATATTGTAATTATTCATCATCATTAATTATCAAGATTTAATAAAATTTCAGAAATTTTATTCTTGGAACCAATTGCAAATCAAGTTTATCATTCATTTTTTACTAAAATTTGGGACATTCTTTAATAAACATCATGTTGACTAAAACTAAGAATATTAACAAAAAAAAACATGTTGATTTTTTAATAACCTGAATAACAATAATTTAGGCAACTCGTAAGAATTCAACGTTAATGTGGTCTACATGCATGGCCCTTTATACATTTTAATGAAAAAACATTTCTCATCTAATTGATTTTTCAATAACCAAATCAATATGAATATTAATAAGTTTTACAAATTACATATATGTTCTATCATGGTATGGAATAGCATCATGATTAACTGTCACACAGTTACATGAGCTTCCAAATGGAACTATAACTAGTCAATGATACATAAATGAAAGTCTGTCTCATGTTCACTTTTCCTGTGGTTCTGATGTGATAAATTTGTTTTCCAGGATGACAAAGAAACATCAGATAGCCATTATGACTGTTTAAATAGCGAAGGTATTGAGTGACTTTTATGGTCAGCATGTTCTCCAGATCTAAATCCCATTGAAAATGTATGGGATGACTTGGAGAGGTAGCCTACAAGTCAACAATATCCTTCAAGAAACAGGAATATTGTCATACATGCACTAAAATAGGAGTGGGATAAATTGTCTCAGCAGCTGCTAAATCATAATTAGCAATGCATATCACAACATGCAGAATGTTGCATCAGACTCAAAGGTGGATACATGCTGAATTATAAAAACTTTCTCGGGTGTCGATATTAAGCGTTTTTTGATACACTGCATGCAGTGAACACAGTATGATTCAATTGACAAAAATCGTTCAAAAAATCTAATTTTATTAGCCTAAATTATTCTTTTCTATAAGCTCTAAAAAAAAGCGCAGAATTATGTTAGCTTTTACGTTCGTTTTTATTCACGTTCCTATGGCAAATCAAAACTTTAAACTTGCTTATCTCTGAAAAATAAAATAACTAATTTGTCTTCATTTAAAATGCTAAGGCTTTTTTTCTATTGTGTCTAATGCTTCGAATTTCTTTTTTTACCTATTGCTAATAGTACATGTAACAAAAGTTGGTATGTGTTTTTGAATCAAAGCGATACTTATTTTTTAAAAAAACAATTGAACTGAGAATTTATACATTTCTTAAGGAATTTTCAATAAGCATTGTGCGAATATCAATCATGTTATTGCAAAACCCATACCAACTTTTGTTATACATAGTTTGACATACTTGTAAATATTCGTAGGAGGAGTAGCATTTTAAAATCACTTCACAAATTTTAAGTTATTAAATGACTAGCTTCTTATGAAATTTTGAGCCCAAAATCTGTTTTACATAGTTTACACACAGAGGAGGCAACCAAAAAAATTTTCATTATCCTTAAATTAAAAATGTTTGCATACATCGTACCATGTCCCCTTAAATTTTGAAAGCCTGTACTTCAAAATGCAACACATTATTATTATAGTGTTCTGAACAGAATAACATTATTTTATCCCTCTTAGCCTCCAACCTCTCCTTAATTTTACTCTATATATCACCATTTGTAATCAATGATTAGCAATTTTTTTTTATTTTCATACATCCGTAAATAATTTTAGTAGTAAAGGCTTTAAGTTTCATACAAAACACATGCAAGTCAAAAATAAAACTATCGTTCAGTAAAAAATATTTTTAATGAAATATCAGAAAACAAAATTAAAAAATGTTAACATTGAAGGTAAAGAAATGGTTTTTAAGATTAATAAATAAAATGAAACTTTATTTTACATATATCAAGCATTTAGATATCAATTATCACAAATAATTCACTTTTATCTTCATTTTCATGAACTTGCATATTTGAATAAGTAATAGCTTTAACTTCAGTACCCTAAAAGAAAAGAAAAACAAAAGATTTGGTGTACTGTGAACATATCTCATAATTACTTTTGTTAAAAGCTTTGCAAATTGTTTGAGAGCATGAATAAAAATTTTTTAAATCTAAATCATTTATTAAATAATGAATTGCAACTTCTATGAAGCTCCATCATTTTCTCTCTATTTGCAGCAAATAAATATAATCTTTAATCAACTATTCATATTATTTATTTAACTTGTTTCATCATGGTATTTGCTTTTCATATTTTAATGAATTTACATTACATTCAAGTGCTAGAACTACTAAATAAAATGGTAATACTATACCACAAGTTTTTATCAATGATTACAAATACACAATTTAAAAGATATTGTTCATGCCACCCGATTGACAATTTCATCAGATTGAGGCCCAAGAAATTCGAGGCAAGGGACCAGTTTTTACGTCTGTCATTAGCGGCAGCTTTTTGGTAAGAAATTGGTTGCTACTTTCTGCTCAAGCCTACTTTCTTGAATAATAAATGATCTTATTTTGTTGTTGCTAATGCCACCTATCTGACGATTGAGACCCATGAAATTCCTCACAGCAAAGGATATTGTGCAAAGATTTGTGCCCGTTGCTAGCCGTAGCTTTGAGCATCATGCAGGTGACAGTACAATTTGGCATGGTTCCACCCCAATTTTTAGGAAAAATACCCTGGGGGCCTCTCAACTCTTCTCCTTCTACCAACCATTTGGGAGGACTTGAGGCTCAACAAATATTTAGTGACCCCATGTCGCATAGATACAATACATTTATAAACAGCCTTACCTTCTCCTAGATTCAGCATTACTAATCACTATATTGTCTGGGCGACAATTATAAAGTTAACTACCGTAAAATCTGGTGTATAACGCGCACTTTTAACCCAAAAAATAAGATCGAAATTTAAGGGTGAGTGTTAGACACCAGGTATAAAAATGATAAGCTTTAAATATAACGAGATCAGTATAGAAAAAAATTTACTTCTACACATATCGAAATACTGTATTTAAAAGAAATGACAAATCCTTATGAACTAAAAGAGTTAAAACTTTAGAAGCATACTATTTTTTTCAAAAGTCTAGGATAATACCTCATATAAAGACTAAAACATACGAGCATTGCATACCAACATTTTAGATTTTTTCATAAAAAAGGGAGTGTGCATTCATTATATGGCGAATGTACCTAAAAATTAAAAAATGCAACTCTAAAGTATAGGTGCGCGTTATATGCTGGATTTTATGGTATATAATACTAAATCTACTATCATTAACAAAAAAATTAAATTTATGATACACAAGATGTGCAAAACATTTTTTATGGAATCTTAACAATATTTTAGCAAATTGTAAACATTCAGATTTGTGATGCATTTTTATACTGAAACTTAATACTGTTTATTTAAAATAAAGTATGATGGGTTTTATACAGAGAGATGTATGGCAGAATACAAAATCCTTACAAAAAAAAAATTTAAGTCTTATGAGCAAAATTAATGCAGTAATCTCTTTATAAATGAATTAAGTTTGATAGGTGTTAGTAATGTTTTCTGTGAAAATATTGAAAAAATAAGTATTGCTTAACTAAACATTTATACTGTCCCCATTTAACATAAACAAATATCATTGATTAAGATAACACCTTTTTTTAAATGGATATAAACACCCATCTATTTTTTCTACCTGTTGTATAACTGAGACAAAACATATCTAGCACATAGGATTCACATATAAATCATTCACTGTTTATAGGAAACCGACGATTCAATTTACTAGTGTATAATTATGTTAGTGGACAAATTGCATAATTAACTGCCGTATTCACCCCTAACTGAACCGGGCTATGAAACCTGGAGTTAAGCGAAAGCAAACCGCTAAATGAAACTTCATTTCACTTTTGTTAAAACTTTTTTAACTCTAGTTACTCAGCTGTGAGTGTACATCTTATAAATAAATCCTATGTCTGTGCAATTTGATCTTTGAGCCCAGCCAAAATTTTCTGTCAGAGTTAGAGAATGAATTTATGATGGTGAAATGAACCCAGAGTGAAACCCTAATTTTCTTCCTTTGACTGTTGGCTCAGTTAATAATGAATACAGCCATTATTTTATCCATTTTTAGAGAGATTCAAATGCAATGAACATTAATGATTATAAATAATAACATATATACCTGGGGATGTTTATCCAAGTCAAATATTTCTCCATACCTAGGAAGTAAAAAGTACATATAACACACCAGTTAGGAGAATACATAGACAATGAATACATAAAATTGCTTTTGAACTAACTAATTTAAAAGAGAAAGCTACATAAAATATTTTTATTTAAACACCATAGCAATAAAATATTTCAAAAACTAAACATCACACATATATGAATGAAGTGATTGCTCAAAGATTCTATGCCAGAAATCATAATTTTAACTTACCCCCTGGCCTTTATCTTGAAATTTTCACGGTCAAAGCTTAAAATTTTTACTTTCTGAAAAGAATATTTTTTAAATTAATCCTTAAAATTAAAAAAAAAAAAAAGATTTTTTTTAATAACAATTGAGAAAATCAGTTTTTGCAGCATTTTATTTAAAATTTTCATCAAAAAATACTACATTAAACTTCAAGCATTCAAAGTTTTTATCAATGACACATTCTCCATTTTCAATTAGAAAATTTTTCCTTACACATATTTTTAATGCGATAAAAAATAATTATTTATAGTATTTCTTGTTTTTGATTGATACAAGAAAAGTAAGTTATGTTCTATTGCACAAAAATATGGCATTTAGTATAAATGCAATTTTCATCCAACATTTTGCCATTTTTTTAAAACTAAGCTCTACAACAATAATAATTATGAGAAGTAGTATGTTTCTGAAAACCTCACATTAAATTCAGAAGTATTCTGTACCGATAATATACTTTTTGATACATATATCATATGAATATATATAATACACATTTTTCAACTGCATGAATTAAAATTCAAAGGAGTACAAAATAAACTACTGGCTGGCTACAAAAGCAAGTAGTAAATCTATTTTATTAGAACAAGTGTTAAAGGATACAATTCAATTTTTAAAGTTATATCGGAAGTGATATGGAAACAGATACTTTCTTTGTGAGTTCAATAAAGACAACAGCACAATAAAAAATGCAAGAACATTTATCTTAGAAATGGGAATTAGACAATAAATGTAAGTAAGTATTAACAGTGATTCCAGAAAGTACAGTCAAAAGACAAGGCTCATCATAGAAGATCTGAGAACATCTTACAAATCCAAGTGAAACAAAATATCATTGCAATTATTGAGAAATTAATCAGAAAGCCTTTTTTATTAATCAACAATTTATACATACTTGTGAGCTATTAAAACAAAGCAGAAAATTAAGTCAATTTGTTCCCACAAACTTTCATAATCCAATAATATTGCATAGTGTAAAGAGTAAATGTGTACATGCTCTTTTTCGTAGTAACATCTGAGGATAAATTGTGCTTGGACTGAATATAGACTGGTGATAAGAAAGATTCTAAAAAATGTCAAGCACAAAAAACAGTCGCTAGGTTAAGAAAAAATATTGGCATCAGGTAAAAAGTCTTCCGTCACATACAGTTGTCTATGAAAGATTTAAATCACTTTGAATTTTTAAATCCAAATCTTATTATAAAAAAAGAAAATTCATTACAAGTAGTTTGAGCTGCTTAAGTTAGTGCTAGAAGAGAATACAGAAGACAAAACAAAGACCAGAATTTAAGAAGACATATCACACGCTGGAGTAGTTTGAATAGAAACAATGGTCCTATTACTATATTTACCAAACATTTCATTTGATTATGAATCATCATGCAACTACCCTAATCATTTAGACAGAAAAACTATTAATTTTGTAGATGAAATTAAAAGCGTACTGAATTAATTTTAGAATAGAATCCTTGAAAGCCTACCAGAAAGATAGAAGAGCATTGGAGAAAATGAAAGAGAATGTATTTTACATATTAAAAAAATGTTTATCTTAATTTTAAAAATAAAGTATGAACAGAAAAACATTGTTCTTGGGATAACATATATAAATATATCAGCAGCAAATTAATATCAATTTCAAAATTTTAATATTTCAAATACTTATTTTTTTATCAAATTTTTTCTCTTAAAAGAAAATAATACCATTTAAATTACAAAATAAATGTACCTTTGCAATAAAATATGGTTCAGCACTAAACACATACAGGAATTCATCAAGAAAATGGAACAAAAGAGAAAGCATATCATGACCTATAAAAAAACATATTAAAACATAGTCAAATGCTTTCAGTAATTTATTTGATAAATTTAATTTTTACTTTATATCATTAGTGTTTTATATGTTTGTTAGAAAAGTAAATAAAAAATTGGTAAAATTAAATAATTCATATTATGGCAATGAACAATATACAATAAAGGTCTCCTAATAATAATAATTATTCAGAATTACTCAGAATAAATAGAATGTTTTATAATTGAATCCATTAACAATTATTAGTTGTTTCATAATTAGACTATTACCAAATGAAACTAAATAGAAACCATTTTACATATTTAACTAAATACATTGAAGGACATGAAATAATTAGAACACTGTTTTGCAGATTTCTTTTCCAGAAATTTTTTATTTAATTCATAAATATGGTAAATTTTATTTAGTAAAATTATGGACAAACTCATTTTTATGAGTTAATAATGTGTGCATAGAAATGAGTTTTGATTTTTTTTTAAATAAAAGAAAAAAACAGCTTTTGTAGAATTTTTAATATGACTGTTACAATAATGTATTAAAATAAAAATAAAAAAAAATGAATACAACATATTTATTATGCACAAAAGAAATACAAAAATTGAATCAACCACCAAATGATGCTTCACAAGTTTATAAGATTACTTAAAGTTTATTTCATTTATAAACACTTAATTCTTTTTTAAAAAATTAGTAATTAACTGTATAATTATATTCAATACTTTATGATATCAAAAACTGACACTTAACATTGAAAATATATAAATGTGGCTTGAATATTTAATTCTAAACCACCAAATTTAACAAGTGTTTAATAATATAATTGAATCTAGAACCCTAAGTCTAGCTACTATGGATATGCATTTGTTAAAATGTAATAACACTGTAATGCAAAAGATTTCATAAATTATAACTTTGAAGACATAAAAAGCAATGAAATACAATATAACCACATACTTCCCCTTTTAAACAAAACTAATACAACTGTATTTATTCAAATCTAAGCTGCCCTTAATTCTAAACTACACTGCAAATTCTCAACAATTCTACGTTGCGAAAAAATAAAAAATAACATAAAATGGTTTAGTATTATCCAATACTTATGAAATTTTTAAAAAAAATTAGAATGAGAAGTAATAAGAAGAGAATAATTAACTTATTTTAACAGCATTAAAAATTTTTAAATAGATGCATGAACTTGTATAATTGTTCTGTCATTTTCTTATTCAATTTTCCAATTCAAAAAAATCCCCCCCCCCCTCCATTTTAAGCCACACCCAATTTTCAGCAGCATACACATTAGAAAAAAGTATGGCCGAGATATAAATAAATACAGTATTTGTTTTCAACAATTTTTAAAATTTAATTAATGAAACATTTTTAACCATTACTTAATTGAAGTAAATAGACTTAGATACTAAAAGGTAGATAGACTGAAGTAAGTTAGTAATTTCAAGTTGGAGGTAAAAAAAAAATTTTTTTTTATCTGGTATATCTCTAAATGAAGAACAACATTCTAAGATAAAGACAAGATGCATTTTTACTTACTCAGAACCATCATGCTTGCATGAAGTAATTGTTATAGAGAACAATTCTGCATTTTTGATGCATCAGAATGATTTAAATACTCTTCATTTATATTCCCATTTTCAGATTAAAACATTAAGAATTTCACATGCAATTTCAAAAAACATAAATTCAAAACGAATAAAAACAGTTGAAATTAGAGGAAAAAAAAAAAGAGCAAGTGAAAATATATATATATATATATACTAAAAATATTCCAAAATAAAAAAATAAACATTAATTTTTTTGTTCAGTGTATTTAGTGTTTATTAAAATATAGGATGTCCGAAAAACATTACTACACTTTCAAAAATTAATTAAAAATAAACAAAGATTTTCACTTATATTTTTTATGTTCCATAAAGAGAAGATTATAGTTTCCGTTTAATGAAATGTAACCTGGATGTTGCAACACCCCTGTTTTTCAACATTCTCCTTTCAAAATGGCTTCACCACAAGATCAAGCACAAGTTGTAGCATGGTTCACATATCAAAATTAAATCTACAACGTACCTACAGTATAAATGGGGCACCACCATGCTGGAGTTTGGTGATTGATGGAAAGAGGAAGTCCGATAGGCTAAATTCATGATGGTCACATGATACCGGCAATCAACGTGTTTCCTATTGATTAAAAATTGACATACTAAGTTGTTCAACTTGTAAAGTTTACATAACATTTAAAATTTGATGATTGGGTAAAGGGTTCACGTGCTAAAATTCTTCTGACTGTTTTCAAAATTAAAAAAAATACTTCCATTATATGAATACTTTTAAATTAAGTGCATTTTGTTTAACTATGTGCATTATTATATCGTTAACAAATATGTACTTTCTATAAGAAAGTTCCTGCAAAAAGCAAAAGTTGGCAACAGTGAAGCACATAACTAATTGGCTGGAAACGCATGATTATATTTATGATATAATTATGACGTCGAATTAATTTATGAATTGATTGGCCGAAAACACGTGGCTCAGTTATCATGTGACTAATGACGTCACATGAATTTAGTCCATACTGTGGCTTCCTAGATCTTAAGACATAACACACTTTTGGATGACTTCTTTTATGGATATGTAAAAAATATTGTTTACCAATCTTCAATTAGTGACACTGATGAAATGAAAAGTCGAATTACAGTGACCGTTCAGACTGTTGATCCTGCAATGCCTCATAGAGCATGTCTAGAAATCTCTTATAGACTCGATGTGTTGAGCACAATTAATAGTGTGCACATTGAAATCATGCAATAAAGCATTGTAAAAAAAACTGATATTTTCTTAATGGAACAAAAAAATATCAGTGAATATTTATTTGTTTTGTAATTAATATTTGAAAGTGTAGTCGTACTTTTCAGATACCCAGTATAATTAGAAAAATTTATATATAAATAATTTATCCATATGTTACTGTAAAAAATATATATATATTGTACTAAAAATTGCAGTAAATTTACATTTTAATATTAACTGAATGACTTATATTTAGATAACTGACAAGAAAAATTAGAAAGGTTTACAAGTATTTGTGGTTAAATTATTGTTTTTTAAAAAATAAATTTATTTTACAACCATGCCAAAAGATGTAATATTAAACAAAAATCCAACATATTTTTCTTCACTATTCAAATAGAATTAGAAAAATTTGCTATTTTTCTTAAAAAATAATATTAATTAAATTTACTTATTTCACTATTACATTTAAAAAGTTAAACTATATATTTTTCACAGATGACAGCTTATTTAATTATTTATATTTCTAATTTCTTTAGCTTATTTATAAAATATTACTTGGATAATACTACTAAATATCTATACTAAATTTTAAATCTTTGTGATTAAAAAATTATTTCATACATAGATTACTTCTAACATAATAAATTATCAAGATTCCATTACTTTCCTTCATTTAAAAATACAAGTGTTCATTAAACACTGAAGAATACATACAGCAATTCCTCAAATTGATTGGTTTAGTAAAGTTGTACTTTGAAACAACAAAACTTCTGACAGTGGATCTAATAAGTTAGACCTACATTTAAATGACAAGGATGGCACCTGAGTTGACAGCCGACTCTTCAAACTTTGATACCATGCCAATGTGAAGACTTTATATCTTGTGCATGTACACATCAACCACAACATTGAATCAAAATAACATGAAAACAGAAAAGTTCTAAGACATGTTTTTATCACCTATTAAATCACACCATATACAAAAACTCCTGGATTCTTATGTTTTTCAATAAATCCCATCTATTTTACAGTTTTAAAGTTTCTACTTTTTGTATAACTATTGTGCATCATATTAATAATTACAGTTTTAATCTATAAACACAAAAAAAATACACACTAATAAAAAAAAGTGTTGTATGTAGATATTTAAAATTGTCATGAAATTTAAAATTTTAGCTTACCATCAGCTTCTATATCTTGTGACATCAAAATATCAACTTTGTCAATTTCTGTCATGTATCCAAACATCGCCATAGCTACCTGTAAGTCCCAAATTTTCAGTAATATTTCGCAAAATCACAATTTGAATATTACAAAAACATAAATGGTAATTAAAACTCAACTTTAAAAAAAAATGCATAGTTTATAAGCAAAAACAGTTGTTTATTTACATCGTTACTATCAATAATTCAAAATTTTCTTTTTTTTTTCAAACTTCCTTTAAATATTCACTTTTTTAAAAATATTACTTTCAAATGTTTCCAAATTTTTACTTACTTGTTCAAAAGCTTCTTCTAGTGTGTCACCCCCTATAAACATCTAAGTTAAGAAACTTATACTTGTAGATTGTGACAAACATTTTTGAATTCCAATACATTTTCATTTAGGAGATTTATACCTTGCTTAAATTTCACTCGATAAGTAAAAAAAGTTTCACAAATTGAATGTCAGAAATGTTTTAAAGGAGGGTAGAAGCCTATAGCCTGGCATCAAAATAAACTTTAATATAAATATAAGTGTGATTTTTTTCTTTTTCCACATTGTAATATTTTGCTTTTTAAGATAAGTATTAAAGATCATAAAATGAACTAAAAATTGAAATATAAGGGAGAAAAAAATGCTACCTAAAGACTTATTCATTGAATGAATTGGATAAAAATCCTCAGGCAGATTTATACATATTCTAATTTCACAAAATTAAAGCAATCTCATTTTATTTTTCGTTAAGTAACCATTGGAGCATAACATAATTTTAAAACTTATAATTAGCATAAGTCATAGAAGAAACATTACATCAAAATAAAAAATTAATAATGCCAAAATTAATCAGCTTCCTAATTTTTTTTTTTTTTTTTTTTACATTTCATTCAAACTAACCTTTAGTTGATTTTTTAAAGATTCAAATATTTTGTTATTGAACCATATTTGAAAATTTTACACATAAAATACAGTCAGACCTCCATTTTATCAAACACTATTTTACTATCCTGGATCCAAGAATTTGAAGAGGTATGAATCTCTATTTAACAAATTTTCTATGTGTAACTAGCTTTTTTCGAAATTTATCCACTTTGTTAAATAGAGATTTGACTGTATATTAGGTGAAAATAAACTAAAATATTTATACTATTACAATTACTATAAAATTTTGTTCTTTGAGATGAATAATTTTTATCAGCTGAAAAATGGAATCAAGTCTTCATTTCAATCTACTGCATGTACACAAGTGTCATAGATTTTGCCTATGCTTTTCTTTTTAAGCCCATAACTAACATAAATGGAAAACAACTTTCACACTCTTTTTCATTCCAGAATAATCCTTTTGTAAATCAATTCATAATTAGATCAAAATGAAATCCTTAAAATTTCACAATACAAGAATAACCATTTGCATGTCAAATTCAATGTTCTGATAATTGAATTCAATCTTTAATTTTATATTTCTTTTCTGCAAACATTTTTTCCAATTATTTTTTTACCATTATTTGTAGGTTTTTAAAAACAAATATTAATAAAAAAAAAAAAGGCAAATTTTAGAAGTAATTCAAAATATACTAAAAATTAAAGTATAAAGATACACAAGTATATTAAAAATCAATTTAAAAAAACCCTCAAAAATTGCATTTTGTCCAACCAAACAAAACTGAAAAGGAATATTTCTAAAAAAAAAAAAACATGTACAAATACTGATAAGAAATTATAGTTTAAGAATTACAAATAAGTCATACATGTAGAAATAATTTAAACTTACTTTATGGTGATATTTTAATACACTTTGTGGCTTGGTTTTTTAAAATTATATCTATAAAATGATGAGGTTCCAATTCAAAACTCAACTTATAAATAAATAGCTCTGAGAATCACATGATTGAGAAGAGAGAATTGATTTGCAAAAATTTACTTCTTTGAAGTAAATTTTTGAAAGCCAGAAAATTTAAGAAGTTAACAGGAGCATTTTTTAAAAAAATTACCCTTTCAGGTTAAGAGAATTTTCCTTCGAGATTAAGAGAAAAAAATTAAAACTCTCTATGAGAAAATTATAAAAATATTAAAATTTACTTAATAATAAATAAATAAAATTATTCATAGTGCTTCTAAAATTATTAATACAAATCCGTAAAATAAAAACGAGTAAAACAATCTTCAAAAACATTTTAATGTTAGACATAACTCCCCACATAAACGAGAATATTACATGGATAAACAAATAAAAAAACAATAATATTTGGGTAATATATCAAGAGCAAAGGATACAAGAATGTAGCCTAAATATAAAAAAGAATAACAGAATCATTAATTTGATAAACACAAATAATACAAGAAAAAATACATATAAAATAATAATAATAACAATAAAACAATTTTTGTTAATATTAAAAACATATTTTAAAAAATATTCTGTATTTTAGCAATCAGAATTAATTCTAAAATTACCAAAAAATTCTAAAAAAAAAAAAATTCTGTCTCCCTACTAAAATTCTTACCCTCCCAATCTTTGTATACATAAACTGCAGATAAATATTTTGTTTTTCTTCATTTTTTGACAAAACATGCACAAAATGTTTTTCCCTCCTTGAGTGTAAAATTATGAAAATAAAGTGTTCCAAACACAGTTGGCAACTGGCTGTTAAAAAGCATGATCAATTTCTTATAATAAATTAGGGGAACCATTTTGCAACTAATTTAACAACCATACTTAGTTTACTTTGACATGATTCATTTCAGGTGTGAAAGAATACAATATGTCAGTCATTTTGTTTTGTAAAAAAAAGGTGTCATTTTTTTCAATTGTGAAACCATTTTGCAACAAAAGGATTAATTTAAAATATAAATTTATTTTCACAAAATCATTTTTTTTTTATCCAAATGAGGATGAATATTGATTTTTTTTTACCATTGCAGACCTAGTGCATTCCCTGGGAGCTGGATCACTTTTTAGTGTGGCACCATATTAGTAAATACCTATTGCTGAAATGTAAATGTAATTTTAATGCCCAGTTTCCTTCCCAGAGGGAGATATCTGAGCTCTGACAATGCAAAATTGTACTAGGAATTTAATTTTGGCAAGAACACCCAAGCCAAGCAGGCACTCTAGGGATCTTTAACATGCCACATAAACATATGACATGGACCCTGCTAATTTTCTGCATCACGAAAATCCACAGATTTCGGCTGGGATCAACACACACAGTGGAACAAGGCCAGTGCCTAACCAACTATACCACCCAGGTAGGGATGGATAATTATTTACTTAGACTATATAAAAGACTTAAACATTAAGTAAAATTAACAGTAAACAAATAAATAAGCACACAGGGAATTATTATACATAAGTAAGAAAAGGAGAAATCTTTAAAACTTCTCTAAAGTGACACCTGCCTTTGATAATTAAAAATTCTGATAAAAATATTACAAATATCTTTAAAATGAATTATTAAATTACAAATCAAAACAACATAAAAAGTATATTTCTAAAGGTATTTTAACTGTGAATTATATATTTCTTTGCAAAACCTATACACTTAGCATAATTTAAGAATGCACAACAGCGGAATCAATAAACTATTTTACTATAGGAAATATTGGGCATTTTATAAAGAAACATTAATATTTTAGATTGTTCTAAAAACAATAGAAAAAGACACTTCAAAGTACTTAAAAAAATTAGACAAATATATACTCTTTCTCTACAATATGTGAAGAAAATCTGACATTTTAAAACTGATCTTTCAAATGTTTTCCCTGTTTTTTTTAACATGGAATTAATCCTGAAATCATGATATGTAACACATGTATACATAAAAAAAATCTAGTTAAAATTTAATGATATATGATACAAAATTTCAAACTTACTGAACATCTGCTGGATGATCCAAATCTAAAAACAAAGAAAAAAATATTTTACAATAAACTTATTATAACACTTAAAAAAGAATTGGTACTTTTTGTAAAGATCATATTACATATTTTAAATACTAATTAAGTCCATTTGGTTTTTTTTTGTTTTTTTCCCTTACATTTTTGGCTGAAATTAAAAAAATTTTTAAACATTTATTTTTAATCCTTTTTGCACTAAATTTGAGACTTATGAGTTTAGGGCATATGAGGCCAAACATACGAATACATTAAAATACATGCCAAATTATGTGATTAACGTATGTTATGCATCTTTTTATTCTGTAAATATTCTATTTTGTAATGAATGTATCTTATTGGATAATAGTGTCAATATTCCTGTTGGCAACAACTCAGAAAAGCAGTCCCTTGCACATGGTCCTATGACTAATCAGTATACCTGAATATATAAATAAAATAAATCTGTTAGTATCATCTTAAAGTGTTTTATTGAGGGAAATTTCTTTCAAATTCAACTTATTGCAAGAAATGGCATTAATTATAAGAAATCTATCAATGATAAAACTAAAGGGTACTTTTCCCATTATAACCATACCACTTGTCGCTTTAGTCTTGGCAAATTTCTCCAGTGCAATGCATCATTAGCTAACTTGGCTAATTTCTTGGTGATAATAATAATTATATGAAAATCGAGAATCAAAGAAAGAAAAAAGCCAAAATGTGCAAATTTGGCAACAAAAATAAGAGGTATAGCTGTAACAACTTAAAAATTCAAATAATTTTTTGAAGGAAAATTTTTTTGAAATATTTTTACCAAATAATTATACAGTAACAATGCTATTTATAACTTAAGCTAAGAAATTTGATTTCCTTTCGTAATTATTTGTTGGTGTAGTCACCTTGTAATAAATTGTATCCCTGAAGTATTTACTATCTTTCTGCACTAAAATGCTTTGGTATCTCAATTGTCTATAATTATGTCAGTATTGAAAGACATTCTGACATTTATTTTTCTGGAAATATATCAGAATTTTTCTTATTACATTCTTATATTTACACTTACTGATATTATCATTTGAAGTAATTTTTAACGTAAAAAATAATAAATGCAACATTTCTCAGCGTTTTTTCTTGTAAGAATATATTACGGATTGAAAATTGCAGCGTAAGGAAATACTAAAAGTTGCAATTTTTTCCAGTATCGCGTTTCAGGATGGCACTAAACAAATTTTAACCGATGTTCGTCAAAGTTCGCATTTTCATACTTACATTCATACTTTAATTCTGGTACCTGCAATTCTTCAGCAGTGAATTCCTCAGTCGGAACATCTGGTACATAACCATCATCAACATCGCCGGCATCATCCATTATTTAAGAAATGTGATGCAATTTTCAAAACCTGCACGTTATTTGTTTACGTTTTCACTGAGCAACTTTAAAAATGATTTGACAATATGAACTGAAGTGAAATTGAACAAATCCCAACGCATAACATATTCATTTCATTACGTCAAGGGTCTTGAATAATTCTTCAAACGGTGGCTATAATTAGATGTCACCTTATACTAACAAAGCGAATTTTAACACAAATAGTAAATTTTGGAAGCATGATTTGTGTAAGAACAATTTATTTGGTGACTCACATTCACAATTTCACAAAAATAAAGGCTTTAGATAACGAATGCCAGTCACAAACTTTTTCATTGCACATGCTAAAATGGAATAGATTTTTTTAAAAATTTATGGTAGGGAAATGATCATCTATGAAAAACAAATTAGGTGAGGTCTAGGAAGAGGAGAAAGGAGGTAAAAAACAGTCTTACAGTAGTGATAGCTGTTAAGCAGTTTGTAGTAATTAAGGACTGCTTTTCTTTTCTTATCTTTTATAAGCGATTCTGACACTATGTTTTTAAAGTGATAACTTCTATTGGCGTGTTTT
>BMAV01021214.1:0-107576 GCA_019973955.1 Trichonephila inaurata madagascariensis | reverse complement strand
TCTCTCTCTCTCTTTCAAATGTCTCTACATTAATACTCTTTCTATCTATATATATCTCAAGTATATTACACCCATTACTTCTCCCTTTCTCTCTCTCTCTCAAGTGTCCTTACACCAGCGTTTCTCAAACTATGGGGCACGCCTCCCTAGGGAGGCGTAATAACTCTACGAGAGAAGTGCTCGAAAACAAAAGTTTGTTTTAATTAAACGAATAAATGCATCAGTATTGCACAGTATATTTTATAATTAATTTAACAACACTAAATGTTAAAAACAAGTTTAATAATTACCAGTGACCCCCCCATGGGCTTGTCATACATAAAATTATAAACAAAAATTAACATTTATCTTGATAATTCTCTCGTACGGTTTATAATTAAACTCTTAACTGCCGATTAAAAGTTACGCGATTCTTTTTCCAATGCCACCGTTTTTCACGTAGGCGCGCGTATGTGATGTATTGAGGGGCGAAAAGGCATAAATAAGTAAAACCTTCTCTGAAATAAATCAATCCTTCGCAAACACTGTCAAGGTCCTTTTATTGGATTCCAAAGTATTCGAAATAATTTTATGGATAGCAGTTCACAGAGATCATACTTCGTAAAGACGTATATATACGTCCAGGGCAATTAACACTTCGGCTGAACTACATGCTTATACGCCGGTGGAACTTAAGAGATTATAGTCGTATTGCAGCTTTAGCATCAAAGTATAGTATTATTGAATTCAATACATTGTTATTGTATGGAGTAAGAGACACGATGAAAATTATGATTGAATATTGGGTCGCTAATACAGAAAGTTTGAGAAGCACTGCCTTGCACTACTTACTTCTTTCTCAAGCATCTCTACACTAATTACTTCCTCTTCTCTTCCAGTTGTCATTATACCAATTACTTCTCTCTCTCAAATGTCCCTCTACACCAATTACTTTTTCTCTTCCAATTTTCATTACACGAATTAGTTCTCTTTATCTCTCCAAATGTCTCTACACCAATTCTCTCTCTTTCTTTCTCTCTCGTTTCTCTAAGCCAAATACATCTTTCTCTTTATTTCTGTCTAGTGTCTTTACACCTATTACTTTTCTCTCGCTCAAGTATCACTGCATGGAGCCTTTCTTTTCCTCAAGTGTCACTACAACGACTTATTGTTTCGCTCTCAAGTTTTATTACACCTAATCTATCTCTCTCTCAAGTGTCACTACAATGGTGAAATCAATCTCTTTAAAGTGTCACAATTCGAATTGATTCTTCCCTCTTTAAAGTGCCCCAATTCAAATTGATTCTCCCTCTCTCAAGTGTCACAATTCGAATTGATTCTTCCCTTTTTAAAGTGCCCCAATTCAAATTGATTCTCCTTCTCTCAAGTGTCACAATTCGGATTGTTTCTCTATCTCTTAAGTGTTACACTTCGGATTGATTCTCATTCTCTAAAGTGTCCCAATTCATACTCATTCTCTCTCTCTGAAGTGTTACAATTCATATTGACTCTCTCTCTCTGAAATGTCACAATGCAGATTGATTCTCTCTCTCTGAAGTGTCACAATGCAGATTGATTCTCTCTCTCTGAAATGTCACAATTCAAATTGATTCTCTCGCTCTGAAATGTCACAAAGCAGATTGATTCTCTCTCTGAAGTGTCACAATTCGGATTGATCCTCCCTCTCTTAAGAGTAACAATTCGAATTTATTCTCACTCTCTAAAGTGCTACAATTTGGAATGATTCTCCCTATCTTAAGTGTGTCACAATACGGATTTTTTTATTCTTTCCCTCTCAAGTTTTTTACTGCACCGATTATTTCTCTCTCTAATGTCACTACACCGTTTGATTTTCTCTCCTTGTCATCTCAAATTCCTTCGATTCTCTCTCTCTTTTACTATCTCAACTATTACTACATCGATCAGCTCTTTCTATGTATCAAGTGTCATTATACATTGGTAATTTTCCTTCTCTCAAATATCACAATATTGAGTGAATTTTTCTCTCTCAAATATGTCCCTATATCCTTTAGTTATTACTGAAGTAGTGTATGGTATATTTTCAGAAGAAAGACAGATAGAATGCTTGTGCTCAATATTTTAAAAATAAAGCTAAGGGTTGATTTTTCCTAATTATTGTGTATCTGATACTGTCCACTATTTTACGTGTTTGTGTTCATTTTTATGTCTAAATCTAACGTATTACCCGTGAAAATTTACTCTAATTTTATAATGCTCTTTTTTTCCTATAAATAGCTAAACGATTTAAGAATAAATTTTAGATCTAAAATTTTATTAATGCAAGCCTTAACTTTGTCGACGAGAGCACAAAAACACAATTCTCCATTTTATTCAAAAAACTTAATTTTGATCATTTCTTTAAAGTGTATTTTTTTGCCTCGCCTTATTTATTTCCAACACAGTTTGATTATTATATCTATGGAGAACCTTACATATACCACTTCCAAATTGTATTACATTTCCAACAAACATTCTTTAAAACTTTAACAATGAAGACACATACATATACTATTTCAGATTATTATAAGTGCTCAACAATTGATTTTTATCGCAGAAAAGCATAATGAATTCATTGTTACAGTGCAAACATTGTTAAAAGTTAAGTATTGTATGCTAACAATAAGAGTATTATCTCAGATTGAAATTAAAATTTGTGAACTTTGCGTCGAAAAAGATTTACACTCTTTCATTTGGAAATATAACCTGGATTTCTGAAATTTTTCGAGCTTTTTTTTCTTTTGAGTTCTTTATTTTGATTTCTAAGCCTTCTGTCATTATAAACTGAATGTTGTGCAGCAAAATAATAGGAAATAATTGCAATTCGTTTTCCTTTATTTCACCATTAGGCTTCAATTTTTATGTATTTGGAGAATCCATTTCTCCCCACTAGTCAGAAGCTTGAACAATGTTTTTAAATCAACAAAATACTGCATTGAAACTAGTAGAGACGAAGATCATAAAAGGGAAAATTAAACTTGTTTTGCTTAATAGGAAAACTGATCATTCAACCAAAGATAAATTCAGCGAATTAAAAAATGAAATCCGAAAATAATTCTCAATTTAACAATAGAAGAAAGAAATGCCTTTCAGTTCTTTGAGACTTAAGCAATCGGAACAACCGACGGCCGCCACCTTGGATTTTTTTTTTGGCGAAAAGTCCTTTCTCGCCAAATACAGTGTTTACCACAACACGAAAACGAGTTAACACAACAGAATGATAAGCGCCCTTCTTGGCGCCATATTTGGCGAGAGGTTGGCGGTCGGGTCTCATCGATATCTATGCGGAACTGCCTACTCTCGAATGAAAGAAACCCAAAGAAATGAAGATTCCAATAAGAAAAGTGAAAAAAAAAACGGAAAGGAAGATTTTTTTGCTCATGAAAACAGTTCAATCAAGCAGCAAAAAATTCAGCAATAGCAGAAAAAATTTCAGGAAGAGTTCTAAACTTCAGAATAGAGCAAATGATTTCCTCCAGATCTTCTAGAATTAAACCATCAACATCTATATAAATTCGCAAAATCAAGTAAAGAATTCTAAAGATAGATACAACATTTCAAAAGTAAGCAATCAAACAGATTTTATTGCAGCTTAAACAGAGAGAATCAAGACTTTCAGAAAGGCAGCAGTTGAAGAATAGAATCAAAGAATTCTTAATTTCGCAGTAGAAAAAAATGGTTACAGCTAGCTTCAACAATCTTACCCAATCTACTACAATGATTGAAATACAGTAAAGTGTTTTCAAAACAGATGAATTCTTACCGTTTCAGAATCAGAAAAAATCAAACAGATTTTGTTGCAGGGAAAGACAAGCTTAATCAACAAACATCACATTCAGAAATAAAGAAAAGATACCAAAAAGAGTATTCTCAACTTTATAATAGAAGAGCTATTATGCTACCAGACCTTACAATCTTAAATAATCTACTCAATTCACAGAAATGAAGGTTATTTAACGAAAACACCAAACAGATTCTGCAGTACATCAATACAGTTCAGCAGCAGAATAGATCACCACAACTTTCCAAAGAAATAAAAATGTACACCATACTTATAATCTTGGGTAATTTATTCAAGCCAACGAAATCTAATAGAGAATTTTAAAAGATGGAAAATTATCAGGAAAAAAAAACAGACTTCACACCACAGGACAACGGCTTAGTCAACTTCCATCAAAAAACAACAATAGATGTTTCTAGGTATCGTAGAATTCACTACATTGCGATAGAAGAAAAGATTATTGCACAGATAAAAACACACTGAAGAACAATTAAAGAACAAAGAAAGCTACTGACGAAAGCAGTTGTCCTAAGATGTCTGGGCCTCAAAAGCAAAGATACAAAGAGCCTTTCAATTAAAATGAAAAAGAGTTAATAGTCAAGCAAAAAGGTAAAAATAATTGCGAATATATAATTTAACAAAAAAAAAATTTAATGTTTCATGTTCTTATGTGTAAGTGTGAATGCATTAGTACTAACTTTACATGCATTTCTAGTTATAAAAATTCAAAATTATAACTTCTAAAGTTTTTTAAGATATGTTAAAATGTTTTTTTAAAATTTTATTAGTATTATATTATTATTAATTCTTGCTTAAAATTTTTTAATTTATTCATTTCATAAATTATTTTTGTATCTATAAGGGTTCACAGTACCTAAAAATAACCAAAACATCACAAGTGAATAAAGAAAATCAAATTTTTTGGTGCAATTTCCAATTGAAAATTTAAGCTCAAAAATTTAGATTTGACATCCAATTAGCTTTCAAAAATTTTTAAGTTTATTTTAGTATTGTTGGATACTCTAAGCCTAATCATTAACAAAGTTCAAAATTTGTATTTATTATCGATGCAAATGTTTTTCCCTTGAGACTATTTTCTGTTAAATATAGTCTCAAAATGTTTTCAATTGTTTTCATAAATATTGTTATATACTTTCATAAGGGATTGTTAAACTTACAGGGCTATGTAGGGTATTTTATGGGCCAGAATAGCGTAAAATTTTAACCACAAACACTTGAGATTATGCACTCGAGATTTATTAAATAGAAAACTAGTTCAAAAATCGTTGATAGGTGGCGTGTTGTATGGGCCATACTGACGTAGAATTTGAACAGAAGACATTATAGATCATGTGTTCGATGTTGGGATGGCGAAGATATTAAGGTACCCGGCTACTACCAAGAAGTTCTCTGGTTCCTGCCCCAATGTCCCAAAGGAATCTTAGTGTTTGCAATTGAATAGCACATAAGTGCTTAAAGAGTGAAAAAAAAAAAATGTTATGCTCTTTTGATTTTAGAAATAAAAATTTGTAGTATGACTTCACCAATAGGTAGCACTTAGACACTGATTTAATGTGATTTGTGTCAATACAGAATCTTCGCAACGTATGTAAATGAAAAGCCTGATAAAAAAGTGCAAACACGCAATAAAAAGGTGACTGTATACAGTTTGCTGCTGCATCATGCTAGTTAAAAGACAAAGCATTATCAGTAAAACTTTTTTTACCAAAATAAATAGAACGTCCGTGCTGCGTTAAGAGCCTTTCATTGGCTGAAAAAAATTAGCCATTGACCAATGATACTCACCACTCTATGTGACATGATGAAAAAGTTGAAAAAAACTGGATAGGTGTGCATATTTTTAGGTGGAAGAAGACATGCTGCGTAGAAGATGTGACTGTTAGTCTTGGTAGCATCTGGCCGCTCTCCACAAAGTGTTATTAGACAAAAAAATTTGCGCTAATGACTTGCCTTCTTTAACTGTTTGGAAAGTAATAAGACGAATCCTGGGTTATCCCTTGTATAAAATCCATAGTCTTTATAAGCTTTCCAACAAGGATCCGGGATTTTTCCTGTCGTTTTTTACATTAATGAAAGTCAAATCCTCAGACAATGGATCATTCTGTGGATGGAAGAGGACCATGTTCAATTAAATGGGCAAGTGAACACTCATAACTGCCACATCTGGGCAACAAAAAATCCACATGCTGTTCATCAAGTGCCCAATGAACTGTGTAAAATTATCACATAATGCAGTTTCACTGCATTTTTCATTATTTTTTGAATCAATGACTCCTAAAACCTGCTTCGTCATTGGACTATGGTATAGGGATATCTTTTTGATCCTCAATCTGCAGCAACTGAACTGGCTACGAGAAACAATTGGGACAACTACAACATCATCATCAATAACATCGTGGTGAACAGTTGTTACGCCAAACATTCACTGAAGAACGGATAATCAGCCAACAACTAGGCCCCCACGTTAGCTTGATCTCATCAACTGCGACTTCTGCTCATGAAAAGGATATGAAAAGGACCAAATCTACTGAGAGCAATCCACAACATTAACACATCTAAGATTGTATTATTCGGCTTATTCATGGAGTTAGTGTAGAACATACTGTTTTGACATTAATAAGAGTTGTGGAGAACTACACACGTATATTACCACTCATACAGAACATCTATAGAGCTTCTTTGTAACGCTACAACGCCACGTATAGGCAACTTACTGTGCTAATTTTTTTTTTATTTTGTGAATCTTTAGCGTACAGTATCTTAAGTGTTTGTGGTTTAAGTTTCTTGCCATTCTAGCCTGTATAATATCCTACTCAATCCTCTAAGTTGGAAAGTTTAAATGTAAGAACTTTGTATATTAATAGATAATTTTGTATGTATAATTTTTTATGGATCCAAGTCTAAGGGCTCGAACTATTCTTTTAAAAATATTTAAACTTAATATTTTTAGAATTGTGATGTTTTTTGAAAGGAGGTGGAAGGGAAAGGAGGTTAAACTTCAAAAATAAGCATTAGAAACCGGCAAAAAGTCAGACTTTCAAATACAAGCCAGTTTCTCTCTTAATAATTAAAAATATATATATTAATCAATTCAAACAATTAAAAAAATTATAAAAAACGGAATTTTTTTTAACTCTAAAAATTTAATTCTTTATAAAAAATTTAAATAATTACATGCTAATTTGACTCTTTTCGGAATCAATTTAATTTCATAAATTGTAAAAAAAAAATTATAAACTATTTTCAAAATTACTATTTCCAATTTTTTTTTAATAAAGGTACTGTGTTCCCTTAAATGAAATTGTAGTTTTTCGCACACATAAATATTTTCACTGGTGTTAAAACTTTTGCAACGACGTAACTTTTAAGCGTACATCAATGAAAAAAAAAGGACTTGTTGCGATCACTACAATAAACACTCATTTCAGCAGTGAAATGAAATAATATTAATAACAAGAACAAGATGTCATATGTGACGTAAAAGCACTAAAAATATGTCAGCGCTTATATGGATGGAAGAAAGACATTTACTGAATATCCAATTAAGTTCTTGCGTACAATATGGCCAGAGGAAACTGATCGGTCGATTTTACATAATGAGCAAGCTCGTGGAGGGAGATCTTCACAAATGCAGTCTGAGAGTTCAAAAGTGACAAAAATGTTACATTACGAGCTTGGAAGGCCTTCCAAAAGACAGGCACAGCTGTGAGAAAGATTAGTTTTTACTGACAAAAAAAAGGAAATGTCAGTAAATGATCCATATATATATATCGACCTGCCGGCGAAAGGAGGTCTGTTACAGTTAGCAAACAGAATGCTTATCAACTGTATACTCAAAGGCAGGACAATTATCTTGCCACACACCATCAAAAACGTTAAACATTCACTCGCCATCCTCAATGCAGCATTCCAATGACATTTACAATGACGGTGGTGTCGCTTAAGTCAATACAAGGAACACAAACATCTTATTGGAATTGCATCCCTTTATAAAAGAAAGCTACTTCAGCGTCACAAACGATTCTCAACAAGTCAGTTGCTATGGTCACGGTTTTAACCAACTAGCCTCAAGGAAGAGATTGCTACGGCGAACCTGGTGCCAAGATGTGCTTGGTTAGAAAAGCCTTACGATGGATGGGTCGTCTAGGTTTCGAAGTTTTAAACGCAGCACACTGTCACTAAAAATTGCTGATGTCACTCAGCAATTTTCCTCTCTAATGCGTCTGTTCCAAGGTGCCCCTAACGCAAGCATCGTGTTAACGGGCTATAGCGAAAGTGATGCATGACTCCCGCTGTTGACGAGCTGTTAGAAGGTCATGAAAAGCTTTTGGTAGACACCAATTGGCAAGATTATATCCCCCAGATAGCGCCAAAGGGAGAAAAGGGAACTTTTACATCAAGAATTGAAAAATAATATGATGTTGAGTTTCGAAAAATA
The DNA here is from genome assembly GCA_019973955.1 of Trichonephila inaurata madagascariensis. Classification (NCBI taxonomy): domain Eukaryota; kingdom Metazoa; phylum Arthropoda; class Arachnida; order Araneae; family Nephilidae; genus Trichonephila; species Trichonephila inaurata. Next base: position 99,339 of record BMAV01021214.1, on the reverse strand, counting down.
ACCATTCCAGTTAAGGAAAATGGTATCTTTTGCAAAGGAGCATTCTTTGTTGTTTTCCCTCTGGAGAAGACAATCATTTTTTTCACCCATGCTACTTTTGCGAAAAATCCTTTTTTGTTTTATTCCATTTGTTCAGAGTTCCATGTCTCCATGGTAAATTCTCTCAGAGGAAACAAAGCCAGGAAAGAAAAAGAGAGAAACCCAAGCCGTTGCTTAAGTTTTAAACCCTTTTTTTTGGGGGGAAAGACGCTTTTTTTTAGTTTCGTTACGGCCACCTAAAAAAATAAAAAATTAAAAAAAAAAGAATAATTTAATATAAATTTTAAAAAAACAACAACATTCAAAAAGAAAAAAGTTTTTAAAAAAAATTAATCTGTTAAGAATAAAAAAAACGAGGGGCCATTGTTTTATTTTAAAATATTAATGTGTTTCACAGATGCACATAAAATAACGTATTTCTTCATAGATGGAAAAACTTATGAAACTGGGAAGAGTCCTTTATATTAGACACCGAAAATGTTGACAGATGAAATCATCCTCCTGTTTTGTGTGTGTGTGAATGTGGGTGGGAGGGAGGGAGAGCGTGGGAGTGAATGTATATGAGTGAGTGTGTATGTTTTTGTGTCCCTTCGTCAAAAAAATAAAAAAACTAAAAATGCCGATTTCGGAACCAAAAAAATTCAAAAGTAAAAAGTTGTCCTCGTCTTTTTTTTTGTATGAATGTGTGTGTGTGTGTTTACGCAAAAATTTGTGTATTTTCGTGTTTGAATGTATGTGTGCATGTTTTTGTGCTCGTCGTCAAAAAAATAGCAAAACTAAAAAAGCCGATTTCGTCACCATAAAAAATTCAATAGTAAAAGCTACTTAGTCTTTTTTTTTTTGTATGAATGTGGGTGGAGTATGTGAATGTGTGTGTGCATGTTTTCGTGTCCGTCGTCAAAAAAATAGCAAAACTAAAAATGCCGATTTCGGAACCAAAAAAATTCAAAAGTAAAAAGTTGTCCTCGTCTTTGCCTTTTTGTATGAATGTGTGTGTGTGTGTTTACGCAAAAATTTGTGTATTTTCGTGTTTGAATGTATGTGTGCATGTTTTTGTGCCCGTCGTCAAAAAAATAAAAGAAAACTAAAAAGCCAACATCTTCACCATAAAAATCTTAATAAAGCACCTGAATCTTTTTGTAATGAATGTAAGTGGGAGTATGTGAATGTGTGTGTGTGCATGTTTTCGTGTCCGTCGTCAAAAAATAGCAAAATCCAAAAAGTCGATTTCCCCAGCACCATAAAAAAATTCATTAGGTAAAAAGCTTTGTCCTTGTCTGTTTTTCGTATGAATGCGGGGTGGGAGGTGTGAATGTGGTGTGTGTGTTTACGCAGCAATTTGGTGTATCTCGTGTTTGAACGTGTGCGCGGCTATTGCTTTGTGTCCACGTCAAAAAGTAAAATTAAAAAGGCTGATTTCGGCAAAAAAAAAATTCAATATTAAAAGTTGTCCTTGTCTTTTTTTTTCCGTATGAATGTGGGTGGGAGTGTGAATGTGTGTGTGCATGTTTTTGTGTCCGCTGTCAAAAAAAAAATAGCAAAACCTAAAAGTTGATTTCCCGGCACCCAAAAATTCAATAGTAAAAGTTGTCCTTCGTCTTTTGTATGAATGTGTGTGTGCGCATGCTTTTGTGTCCGTCGTCAAAAAGATAAAATTCGTGGTTGATTTCCGGCAAAAAATTCAATATTAAAAGTTGTCCTTGGTTCTTTTTCCGTATGAATGTAAGTGGCGGTGAATGTGCGCATGTTTTTGTAAACTACCGTCAAAAAATAGCAAAACTAAAAGCTGATTTCGGCACCAAAAATCTGCTAATAGTAAAAAAGCCATCCTCTTCGTCTTTTGTATGAATGTATGTGTGCGCATGCTTTTGTGTCCGTCGTCAAAAAGATAGTAAATTGTGGTTGGATTTCGGCAAAATTCAATATTAAAGTTGTCCTTGTCTTTTTTTTTCCGTATGAATGTGGGTGGGAGTGTGAATGTGTGTGTGTGCATGTTTTTGTGTCCGTCGTCAAAAAAATAGCAAAACTAAAAAGCCGATTTCGGCACCAAAAATCCAATAGGCAAAAGCCAGTCCTTCGTCTTTTGTGGCGAATGTGTGTGCGCATGCTGTAAATCCGTCGTCAAAAGATAGTAAAATTGTGTGTTGCTGATTTCGCAAAAAAATCTACCATTAAAGCTGTCCTTGTCTTTTTTTTCGTATGAATGCGGGTGGGAGTGTGAATGTGTGTGTGTGTGTGTTTACGCAAAAATTTGTGTATTTTCGTGTTTGAACGTGTGTGTACATGCTTTTGTGTCCACAAAAAATAGTAAAGGTGCTGATTAAGTGTAAAATTCACAGTAAAAGCCATCCTTCGTCTTTTTTTGTATGAATGTGTGTGTACATGCTTTTGTGTCCGTCGTCAAAAAAATAGTAAAATTGGGTGTAAGGTTGAGGTGCCTGCAAAAAATCTAATATTAAAAGTTGTCCTTGTCTTTTCGTAAGGAATGTGGGTGGAGTGTAAATGTGTGTAAAAGTGCATGCTTTGTGCCCTGTCGTCAAAATATAGGAATTAAAAGCTGATTCTTGCATCAAAAATTCAATATTTAAAGTTGTTCTGTCTTTTTTGTTTTGCATGAATGTGGGTGGGAGGTGAATGTGTGTGCATTGCCTTTGTGTCCGTCGTCAAAAAAATAGTAAAAACTAAAAAGTTTACAATTTCTGGCACCAAAAAATCAATATAAAAATTGTCCTCGTCTTTCTTTTGTGTGAATAGGGGTGGGTGGGTGTATATTTTTTCTGTGCCTATAAAAATAAAAATACTAAAGTCTCTACTTTTTGTGTGTGGCACTAAAAAATGTAAATAAAAAAAATTGTCCTCGTATCTTTTTTTCTACTGTATAAATGTGGGCTGAAGGGTGGGAGTATTTTTTTTTTTCCTTTTGTGTTCGTCGTAAAAAATAAAACTAAAAAGCTTTACCTTTTTAACCCCAAAAGAATTTAATGGATGTAAACTCTGTCCTTTGGTGTGAATTGGCTGGGAGTGTGTGTCCGTCGTAAAAAAAAGTATAAGAAAACTAAAAAAACCACTTTTTTTTAGCACCAACAAAATTGTAATAGAATAAATTGCCCCTTTCTCTTCTTTTTAATTTTGTGAATGTGGATGAGAGGGTGGGAGTGCACAGAAACTTACTTATTTTTGGTTAGGGTTTTTCTTTCTTTTATGTCCATTTTATAAAAGAAAAATGACAAATCGAAAAATATTGTTTTTTTTTACAACATTTAATACGAAAATCGTCCACATGTTTTAGTTAATTAGTGAATGTAGGTGTGTGTGAATGAGGGCCTTTTTTAAATTTGCTGACTCTGAGTCGAAAGTTAGCATATTTCTGAGTAGAAATTCACTCCATTTTTCATGTGTATGTCTGTTTCTTTGAGATTGTCGGTAAAAAATTAACATTTTTTAAAAAATTTTCTCCGTTTATTCAAATATTTGTTATAGTGATAATTTAGTAAAACGAGTGATTATTTATGTTAAGGGGATGGTGGATCATTAATTTCTTAAATTGTTAGCTTAATTAGCTGAAAATGGAATCAGTATAGTGAATGATTATAATATTTTAGAATTTAAATATATTTTCTTAAAAAAACTATTATAAAGTGATTTTTTTTAATTTAATTTTTAAACTATTTTTAAAAATGCTCTCGCGTACATTAATTTTAAGATATGTTCATAATTTTGTTTCATGTATAGATGGAACTACAACAAAATATATCTGTGTATGGATTTAAAACTAGAATAAAATTTTGATTAAAAGATACCCTCCTATATTATATGAAATATTTCCAAATTTAACCTCCATTCAAAGTATTCAAACATCAGCGTGTAAATAATCCTGAACATTTTAGGAAAACTAATGCACAAATTTGTGAATTACATCATCTTTCTGTAAGTTGTGTGAAAATTTAAAAAGAGATATGAAGCAATTTGAATCGCAAAGAGCATTTTACGCAAACAATAAAAGGAAAAATTACGAACTAAGAAAAAGTGTGTAGCGGACCTGAATAAACCAGGCACTTAAGCATCACGCGAAGACGATCGTTTTGGCGCGTGATCGGATAAAGTACTGGTGTTCGGATCGGGCTACAGCCCGGTTCGAATCTAACCTACATTGCGACCCTGGACTACAGTGGTAAGAAAAGCAACTTTCTGAACTCTCGTGGCGCCATCTACCGCAAAAAAAATAGCCAAATAAGAAGAGAGAGTAAAAAAATAAGAGAAGAAAAAAATAAATAAATAGAAAAAAAGCGCTACCTCTCTCCGAAAACAAACGATAGATCAATTCTCTCATCCCAGCAAGAAAAATAAATACAAAGAATAAAAATTAATGAGAGAGAGAGAGAATAAAATAAATAAACATGCTCTCAGCAACGAACGAAAAATCATTCGCCTATCCATCCTTTACCTGGTGGGAGAGTAGTGTAGCGGTATTCAAAATAAAACCAGTATTAAACATCACGCTGGCATGATCGTTTTGGCGATCGATAGGCAATTGGAGTTCGGAACGGAAGGTGCCCGGTTCGAATCTAACTACAAATGCATTTTAAAGATTTATTGGAGTAAAATAAAAAAAAATAATTCACACAGTAATTATTAATCAGAATGACAAAATTCTTTGACAGAATTATTCCATGAAATATAAGGAATATTATTAGGATATAAAGTCACAATCGCAGTTTTGACCTAAATTTTTGATATTGTGAAGCTCCACCATCAATGCGTTTTCGTTTTGAATGTTGTTTAGAGGTTGTAAGAATAGAATTATATATATGCAGATCTTTAAATTAATATTTTCCTCTTCGTTTTTGCTGTAAAACTGTATACAATTTTAAACGTTTGGTCTTAATTGTAAATTTTTTCTTAGCTCTTTAAATTTTTTGAAATAAATCATTCTGTTAAATGTTTGTAATTTCAATATGTGTGTAAGTGGGTTATATAAACGCCCTGCATAACTTGTCACACTTTTTAATGTGAATGTAATAGCTTTATATGTATGTGTATTGATATTTAATAAATGCATTTGTTTCTTTTTTTTAATTTTTGTATTATTTATTTGGGAAAACATGTACACAATTCTACAGTATCACAAGGGTTTTACCTCGAATAATAACCTCTAGGATAGGGCAACTTTTCGGGAAAGAGTTGCCACTCTCTGATAAAATAAAATTATGCGTGCTACTTCCACTTCCCCAAAAAAAGCATAATGCGAAAAGTGAAAAAATGTTACTTACAGGCTTACTATGGATTTTTAACACAAATTGTACATTTTTTTATGCAAGCCTAAGAAAACGAAATTTAAAAATAATATAATACATAAAACGAAAGAATAAACTTAGATTTTATTGTTAATAAACTTTTTACAAGTTCACACACACACAAATGAGTTAGGTTAGGTATAAAATAAAAATGAGTAACTTGAATCAATCAATTCTAAAAAATTATTAAGCAATCAGTGCAGTCTTAATGTGGTTTTTGAATTTATATTATTTTTTTTACCAAATCATTTGTATTAAAATTAGTTTTCGAGGATGTTAACAAAATTAGGTTGCTTTTGGTGTTCATCGGTTAATTTTGAGTGGTATATTTTGATTTCATTAATTTCATATTGTAAAACAGTTGTTTCCAAACATGTTGATCCAAACCTACAACAATATCTGACAGCCAAATCGTGTAAATTTGGAAAACTGCTTTTTGATACAAATTTCCAAAATTCAACATTGTTCGAATCAGTGGAAATAAGCTCCTTGTGTTAAAATTTTCAATGATACATGGTGCTGCAGGTCAATAATTTCGATCTGGATTTCAGGTAGCCAACAATCAACGTCTTGCAGAGAAATTATGAAAAAGGATGTATGAAAGGATTATCTTTTTGAAGTGATAACTTCTATTGGCGTGTTTTGCTGGAGATTGAAACTGAATGGAGCGTTTTAAAAAGCCAAGCATTGTCACGCTTGGGTTTGTAAATCGCTTCTAAATAATGGATCAAAAATTTTCCGTAAATAAATGTAAAGTCCTTCAAGATCTTATTACAAGTATGAAAAAAGGGTAGGAGTCAGACTAAATAGGGCGTACTACCCAGAGCTTTGCTTCTCTGAGCCCTTTTACCAACCTTTAGGTGCTCCCCCAACCTGTGACTAACAGAGTACTGCAACTTTTCCCATCCATGAACAGTACACCCTATCAAGCACTGCCAGATCGGTCGTCACGCAGTCAAAAAGGATCCGCGTTCCTGGTTTAGGAAGAGGGCTGTGGTTCGATAAATAATCTACGAGGTCCTGAATTCCTATGGTAAAGATCATAATCTCAACATTAATGGAATTTCAACAAGTGCAAATAAGGATTAAACTTGACTTCAAGTAATTTTGAGCCTAGCACTCAACCGAAGGTGCTCAAATTATTGCTCAGCAAGGAAGACTGCTTTGAAGACAATCACTTCCTCAAGACTAAGGGATAAAATATCTTTTAGGTTAGATAGACAGAATAGGAGTGGGAGAGGTCTTGTATTCCTTATTATGAACATCAATTATCAGTGTATATAAAATATCAACAGAAAAATAACTGATGGATCTAATCTCGAGAATTCAGGGCATTAGAATCATCTGAGAGGGAAACCACTCAATATCTCTTTGACATATGTACTCATCCCCTGATCTCAAAAGTCTACCAACTGGATCTCTCAAGATTTATTCACTGTGGGTACCATCCCCGCTCCAGGATTTTAAATGCTAAACACCCCATTTTGGGGCTGTCTAACAGCAAAACCCGGGAGAGGAAATGAATTCACTTGACATTATTGATGACAAGCGCTTTTCTATCCCTCAATGATGGCACGCATACCCATCTTTCATATAGTTATAATGAAAGAAGCCTCGATATCTCAATCGCCAGTTCTGATCTTCAGCCCAGCTGTAAATGGACTCTTGGAAAACTTGGGAGTGACCACCTTCCTATTTTAATTGAATCCAGAAAAGAGGCAAACGTATAGTGCCCACCAGCACACAAACAAATGGATTTTAAGAAAGCGTGACTGGCAAATCCTCTCAAGCAGAGGCTGCTTGATAACGGAATTATGAGCATACCTCCTGGCTGATAGTTGATTTGAACTGGTGCTCTTTTTAAAGAAATTATCTTAAGAGCAGCCAAGAAATATATTCCAAGAGGTAAATTAAAGAATAGGAAACCTTACTTATCTAATAAATCACCCCTTCTGCAGCCTCTGCTGGAAGAAAGAAAAAGAATCTTTGAAAATACTGACAGAAGCAATCAAGTAAGGATTGAATTAAACATAATTAATGCAAAAATAAAAAAGACTTTTGGCGGCCAAATTAAACGTGGATAAATGGAATGTTCTATGCCTTGACTCAAGAACATCTAATGGCGGTAAACTGTGAAACTTCTCAAAAACATTTCTCAGTAATGAGCAAACTACAAGCAGAACAATGCAATACACCCTGGAGGAAGATGGGAAATTTAGCTGCTGTAAATGACGAGCAAGCTGCCGATCTATTAGGGTTTTGCACTATCAGAAAATCAGTAGACTGAACTTCTCGGTCGAAGACAGAAACACAAATTAGGCTAATGTATTGGCCTACGGCCGCTGTGATACCTATAGTGGAACCTCCATTTTCAATAGAGATTTCAGGAGTGAATGAATCCCGATATTGCGATCGGTGATTCTTGTCTAAAATAAATCTCCTGGTCCCGATGGTATTCACGGCCAAACGATTGGACCATTTTAGCCGGAGTGGATAAGGCAGATTTTGACATCATCAATTGTTCCTGAACAAAGGGCAGCCTTCGAGACTGGAGGAGAGCTGACCGTCGTTCCTATTGCCAAGAAATATGGCAAAACTGATGGTACCCCTGAGATATTGTCACCCATCGTCGCAATCCAGTATTGCTTGCAAAAAATAATGGAGAAAATGGTTTTGAGAAGACTCCACTTTTCACCTGCATTCCCACAATCTCTCCCGAGGAACAGTATGCTCCAGAGAGGACATAGTCTTGCCAGGATCAGCTTCTTACTTCACAAAGGATTAGAGATGCCCGCCAATAGGAAAACTACTAATCACACTGTGGCGGTTTTTCCAAAGCTTTTGATGAGTCTGGAATAATTTTCTTAGTTATCAAACTGTATAAAATCTTTGGTATTGGAGGAGTGCTCCACCCTGGATTTTACGGATTTCCTAAGAAACAAATCCATCGAGTAAAGTTTAATAACCTACCAGAGCTTCTTCGTTCCGGGCGTGAGTACCCTCAGGGCTCCCAGTTCTAAGCGCCCAAACTTTGTTCTTGCCTACTTATCAGTGGGCATTGAGAGTAAGCATCAAGAGGAAATGTGAGGTCATACATCTGCGGATGATATTGTTCTTGGAAAGTCCGATTCCGACTTGATGAAACTGGAGAGAGTATTACTAACTTTGTTCTGGTGACATTCAGAATTTCGCTGTAGGATCCTGCAAACTAACTTTAACCCTTACAAAGTCTATGGTTAGTTTCTTTACAAACTAAGAGAAAGCTATATAATCTCCAACCTAATATCTTTTGTATAATCAATCATTGACTACTCGGATAAACATCCAAAATATTTAGCTTGCATTGACCCTGAAATTTGGGAAACAAACATATTGATAATATTGTATTTAAGGCAAGAAAAATGGCTCAACATCTTGAGATATATATCTCCTGACATGATTGGGGAGCATGATGCTGGCACTCTGAGAAACACGTACATCCTAATTAATCAGGCCCATTCTTTGGAGTATGGCGTTCCAGTTTACTGTAGCGCCTCCGTTAAGTATACTTCCTCCTCCGCAGAAACTTGAAAATGTTCCTCTTAATTATAAAACTTGTTTTCTGTTCTTCAAAGAGAGATTTTTTTTTTCATCAGACGATTCCGAAATTTATTTTTTTGTTACTTAGTTTGAAATTAGCATTTTGTCATTGTAGCCTCATGTAAGGTTATTGGGTTGGATCCTAGCTGGGCAAACTACTTGGGGACAAAATTTTTGGGACCTAAGACCGTCCCCCGATTATCGTCCATGACGTCATTTTTTGAAACACGGGTTTTTGGCGCCATTTGGGGAAAAATAATGGTGCCAAAAACAGCAGTGTGCCCAGCTAGGATTTTACCATTACATTAGAAGATTTTGCAGTTGATTTCTCTTTCTCTTGACATTTTTTTTACTTTAAAATGTTGAAACTTTTTATTGGAAATCACATATATTTCCATGGAAAAAAATTTCAATTTTGTTTTTTAAAAGTAAAAAAGGGGGTTGGTTTATATACGTATCCGCTAATCTCGGAAAAAAACGTAGTTTAAGAAAAATGGATCTTTTAACATTTTCTGCTATCCATGCACAAGCTATTTTAATCACTTTTCGAGGTGTTTTGAATTAAATTTTTATTCAAAAACTCCGAATTTTCTTATAGCTCTTAAATTGTGGTTTTGATTTATAAACATTTTAAATACCGCTTCTTTGCTTAACATTTTTTACACCCATTGTTTTTCGAAGAAAAATTCAGTCGGATCTCTATCTAACGAAGTCGCTAAATCTCGAAAAAAAGTCCGTTGTATGGAAAATTCGCTATACAGAGGTTCATATTTCTTTTTTATATAAACCATATAAAAAATATTTTAAATTCATAAATACTATACATTAAAAAAAGTAATTACTCACACTTTTTTGAAAATTACTATACATTTATTTTATGTATCTTTTATGTATCAAAAAAAAAAAAAAGAAAGAAAAACTGCAAGGAAAGTTTCTTGTGATGCCTTTATCCACTTCTTGAAGAATTAAATTTTTTTCTTTGATGCTCTAATACTTACGTTTTGATATTTCCGAGCTACAAGAAACGAAGTTACCAGTACGACTGATCAACACTACAAATGAACGGAGACTAGTTGAAGGCCACGAGACAGCTCCACTAAGGGTGAAAGGGGACATCGATGTTTCTAGTGAACAGAACAATGGGGGCTAAAGGTTTCACTTTTTGGATGAAACACCCAGAATTCTATTGCTCTCAGTGAGTTAGGCATTTAATGAAACCAGTTTAAGATTTACGAACACCATAAAATGTGTTAAAAGAAAGAATGATTTAAAATGTCGAGAAATACTTTGAAAATAGGGAGAACAAAATAAATCACAAGAGAAAAAGTTCGTTATATAGAAAATGCACTTCGCTATTGGGAGGTTATTTTACGAAGAAAAACATGAAATGTTATTGGTTCCAGGAAAATTTCGCAATATAGAGGTTTGACTGTATATGCTAAACAGATTGATATTGTCATTTAATTGTTTTTTTTTTAGAGTTTTATTAATAACATTATCTACAATGGTTTTGTAAAGGTATTTAACTTAGTCTTCAAGTTTTATGAGTAAGAAAACCTACCAAGGCTATTGGTGCATGATAGTGATTGTTTGAGTAATGGGACACAGGTACTTCTGACAAAAATGGTTGCACTTATTTGAATAATTATGGAGATGACTAAACAAGTGACGCTCAACTATTTCCAACTTCTTTAATTCCTTCAACTAGCTCTTTTTTGTTCAAAATTTTTTATGAGGTACCTTAACATGTTTGAAGGATGTTTAAACAAATCCTAAATAATTGGCAGGATGATCATTTTCACACAGGCAGCATTTTGTTGGCTCGATTAATGTCTTTCTGCATTTCTTAGGAAGGCTGATACTCCCCCCACACACATCCCTGGTTCCTACAATTTTGTAAATTATGGGAGAAAATCCCTAAAGAATGATAGAGCTAAACAAGGGGTCACGTTTCAATTGTAATTAATACATAATACAGGGTGATTCATAAAGAAGTATACACAATCCAGATGCTATAAAACAGTAACATTTAAAGACAAGCACCACCTCAATGAACCATAAGGAAGATGTACTCTTAAAGTTTTTGTTTAGGCTCTGATTGAAGTGATATATGCAATAGAAGTTGTATCCCGCAACTAGTCAGTAGAAATAGCAGTGTCTGCAGCAGAAAAGGCTTTTTGTGCTATTGAATGGAAACCGTAACTGCATTTTTGATCACGACTTGGAGAAGAACCTCCAACTGCAAAATCTATCTAACAATGGTATAAATAAAACTATACACTGCTTGTAAAAAAGTAAGTCTTGGATGAAGCTGAAACAGCATATCACAGCTGCTATCAATGGATTTGATACTTTAACATGCATTAGGGTAGAAATGGAGTAAACAATTTGATGTATGTCATTTGACCTAGGGTTCACACATAGACAGTGGCGTAGCTACCAATAGGCTAGGTAGTGCCATGCACAGGGCCCCTGGGATACTGACCACCAAGTAAGCCGAGCTTGCGATAATTATCCCAAATTCAAGATAAATGTACAAAAGGTTGCAGCATAACTATAATCTTGGCACTGGTAGGGAATTCTACTAAATTCTTTTTGTTGTTTATTTAGTGTTGCGAACTTTACTTATAGAGAGAAAAGTTTATATTTTCAATTTTTTTTCCTTCATTTTTCCATAAAGAGTTACTTGAAAGTTCCATAAAAAATCTTACTATACTTATTATTACATCTTAAAAAACTTACACAAGAGGCAATTCTTTCCTAGTTACATTCTATTCTTATAAAAACAATATGATTCATAAAAAGCTAGTTTCCTGTTTAAATATTTCGTAATCTTCTGGTATCTGCAATAGACTGATGTAATTTTGACCCTCTTTCTTTTGTGCAGAGGTGTTTTTTTTAAAAAAATAATAATAATATAATATTTTATTGTATTCTCTTGTTCATGCATATTTTTTGTATCATTTCCAATCCATCTCGGTGAACCATTTTGTACCTATAAGTCCTCTGTTGGGCGAGTTTGATCCTGGCAAATAAATAGCAAGGGATTCCCAACGACATTTTGTAGGGTAGCATTACGTTTTTCCTTCCTTTTAACATCAGTAAGTACTCGTGCACATACAAAATGTATTACATAAATTATAAAACTAAAATTAGGGATAAAAGAAAAAAACAATGCGTTTAAAAGCAAACAATGCCAAGTAGGAGAAGATAGTAAACAAAAATTGTAGCTGTGTATACTTAAAATATTCATATATTTTTACTTTATAAAATCCAATCAAGATAGGACCCTCATTTTTTTCAGAGCCTGGGCCTTTGGATACCTAGCTATGCCACTGCACATGGAACATCTGTGACTCTAACAAAACTTAAAATAATCCCATATAATTCTGTTATTGGTGACTTAAAATATCTTACACTGTTCTTGATTTATAGCACATTGATACACAAAGTTGTTTATTCTCTAGAAGTTGATAAGTGAAAACTTTCTTCAATACTAACATATTAGCATCACATCAGCAAAATTTATGCCACATGAATCACACCATGATATTAAACCAATGAGGATTCATACATGTTTTATTTGAAAAAATTCAATCAGTCAGGAAAATGACAAAATTCGCATGGCGAGAATTTGGTTGTGGAATGATAATACATAATTACCCTTAATTCTCAACATGTTATATGCAATGATTGGCAGTAGGGGTTTGTGGAAAAAATTTCGGCTACTCTCAATCAATTTAACAGTCAATTTCATTCAGGTTATATTTTGAACTCTATGCACATAAGGGCAGCTTTTTTTTTAAAAATATCAATTATAATTGGGGAAACTCAGCTTAAAAATAAACATGAAACTATATGATAACATTCCACAATTTTATTTTATTCCAACATAGGTCCACCTTCTTCACCAGTTGCATCATCTAATACCAAATCATCCATCATGTCTTGTAATGTAATTCTAGGAACGTCGTCCTCTATCTCATCCTCATCAACAGCAATTTTATTGTGATCTACAAGAAAAGTATAATTATAGTTGATGCTTTAAATAAGTAGCATCAATTGTGAAAAATCCATTAAAGTTTGAAGATAAAAGGAGCCCGAGACCTACAATTCAATAAATACCTTTTAAATAACTATCTTTTCATAAAAGCATAGCTCAGAAAATTTAATTAAGTCAATGCTGATTTATTTGTGGAATACTTCCATAATTTTTTTGCAGTAATATATTTTGAGATTCAAATTACACTCCCTAAAGAACAATTCAATAGAAAAAAAAATTCTGTTTATAGTAATAGGGTCTTAACTAACATAACAGTAAATTTGTTACAAATATTTATGGATGATGAGAAAGGCTTTGTAGTAGACAAAAACCAAAACTGTTAATATTTATTTATTTTTTTAAAAAAAAGAAATGAAAAGAAACATTAATATACATATTTTGCAACTACATTCAATATTTCTAACAAATAAAATAAATTTTTCTATAAAATATAATATTATCAGTGGAAGAAAAAAACTGGTTATTTTAGATTTATTCTGGAACAATAAGATTCATAATTTTACTAAGAAATTTTCTTTTTACTATATTTTCTCTATTAATGAGATTGACAATTCAGCTTGTAGCAATTAGTATTTTCTTATTCTTTTATCATTTTCATACCTGCCAGCTTTTTAAAATGGTAAAGTGTAAAATTAATTGTAATCGATATTTCAAGCAAATATTTAAAATAATGCTTAAACATCAGCTTAAATTTCATAAGAAAATGCATGACACACAAATATTTTTTAGAATAATGTGTGATGAAAATATTACAAATATATTTTGTTAAGAAAATTACCCATAGGAAACTCTACTTTTGCATTGACTTAAACAATAAAAACTTGTATATTAAGGTACATTTAAAACAATGTATAGTTATAAACATGAAAGTAATAACTCTACAAAACAGATAAAACTTCTATAAAAAATACAGTGAAATAACTCAACTTTTAAAAATGAATTATATTTCTAAAAAAAATTTATCACATGCATAGAATAATTAACAACCACGTTAGTATAAGTTGATGTCAAAAATTCCAAACAATAACCAATCGAATACATACATGCTTTGAAATTTTTTAAGCCTTTTTATCATGCAAACTTTGAAGGTTTAATAGATTGAAAATATTAGCAAGCATCCCGTCAACTTTTAATATTAATTTGATAAAAATAGCATCCAGAATGAAAGCAAAGATTCATATTTATTGAGTAGGTTTTATCATAAAGCAAAATTTCTTACCCTTATAGATGTTAACATTTTGACGATATTCAACATCTTCCTCCAAATCTTCAAGGAAATCTTCTAAGCCCCTGAAGTTACAAAAATAAAAATGAAATATCTTCTTTTTACAAATGTTTTATAAACAATTCTACCCTTTTTGAAACTCTAATTAGATTAAAAAAAATTATTTAAAATACTTCTTTTTACTATTAATTATGAGCTTGGGATAATTTTTCAGAATATGAAGCAAGGAAACTACACAACAAGATGATATTAATAAGGCACATCAATGAAATAAGATGTAACATGTTCTTTTGGAAACTTAAAACAAACTTATTATTTCCCAGCAAATTCATTTTGATGACAAGATAAATCATTAATCTAGTTAGTACATTATTATAACATTTTTGAAAATGAGTGTGAAATCTCGTTGGAGACTGACAGAGTACCAGCCCTTTTTGGGCTTTAACCTCCAATTTTTGAAGTCAGAATGACTGTGATGATGTTGACACTTGCCCATTAAAAATACATTTATGTAATATGAGGGTAAAATAATGAGTGATAGATACTTCAAGCAAATTCTCAAAAAATAACGTATAAACAACATTTTAAATTTTATAAGACAATACATAATGTATGAATGTTTTTAAAATAATAAAAAAAAAAAATATTTTGATAAGAAAATTATTTAAAGGAAACTAATTTGTAACAGTTAATAAAAGCTTATATACAAAGTTAAATTTAAAGCCCTGTAAAAACATACAAAAAAAAATGACTTTATATAAAGATGGATTTATAAAAAAATACAGTGAAATAGCTCAACTTTTAGATTATATTTATAAATTTTTTTCTACTCATATTGAAGTTAACAACCAAGTTAGAAGAACTTGATGTCAAGACTATGGCATTTGTCAATATTTTGGCATTATAAAATAAATTTTGTTTCTACATTGCAAAACATTTAAGATACAGTCAGAAAAAAATATCAGATAAACATAAAGATAAATGAAAGCAATGAATAAAATAGCACAAAAAAACAATTCTTACGCATCAGTGCCACTCAAATCAGTTTCGGCATCAATATTTAAATGTTTCAATTTCCATGCCCTCCGTCTTCGACGGTATGCCTTGTCTCCATACGTTTTCTTAACTAGAATCTTATAAAGGAAAAATTTTTTAATAAAAGGAAGTTACATTTCTTTAAACAGGAGGTAAAAATGCTAAGTAATTTTTTTACATCATTCACATCAAAGATTGCAGACAAGAATTTTTTCCTCTAATATTTATTTTCAAAAACAGGTTTTTACTTAAATTTTTTAAAATAAGTATAGCATATGAGTTCAAAAATTTAAATGTAACAATTCTAATTTTATCAGTAACTTTAAAAATGTAAGGGGAAAAAAAACATCTCCAATTCTCCTTCTCAAATTTTATACATTCAAAAAGAAAGGCATGTAAAGATTCCTAGAGTGCCTGTCTGGTTAGGGTGTTCTTGGCAAAATTAAATTCTCAGTACAATTTCGCATTATCAGAGCCCAGGTGCCTTCCTCTGGGGTGGAAACTGAGCATCAAAATTAAATTGTGACAATTGATATCCACCAGTATGGTGCCACACTAAAAAGTGATACCATCTCCCGGGGAATGTACTAGGTCTGCAATGGTAATCACCAATCTGCAGCCCCATTTGAAAGAAAAAAATAAAGAAGCCTTGAAATCTTTTTGTCTGGTAGCCCATTAAGTGCTGCCAGTGCATAGATCCGTTCTCGGAAATATGAATCTTTTCTTTGCGCTGCTATCAGTGAAACTATTCTGAAGGCTTTGGAATGCAATAAAATGACCTTGACAGTGTTTGCAAAGGATTTATTTATTTCAGAGAAAAATCTGCTAATTTGTGCTTCCCCTTTCCAATACACTGCATATGCAAGTATGTGAAAAACGGCACTGGGGAACAAACATATAACTTTTGATCAGCAGTAAAGGGGTGGGTGGGGTGGGGTTAATATTCAGTTAACTTTTAAAGGAGCCTTATATGTTAGCCACTGACTAAAGACTAAACTTATAAAAAGGTAAACTGGAATAAACAATTCATCCATTTTAGATTTCTCCTCCTTCATTTATAGAGTTAAACTTACCACATCTGGAAGGTTTTCTTTTTTCATTTTGTTGAATTCCATATCATTTACATTAATTGTAGACAAATCCAACCTGCATAATATGAAATATATTGTTTTGAAATTTCTTTTTAAACAAAAATAATTAATAAAAGTATATATCAATTTAAACAGCATTAGTTCCAGTACGAGTTTGAAACAAATTCAATATAATAATTTTAAACAAATTATACATATCTTTGCAAGTAAAAGTTGTAATTTCTTATATCTAATATCAGAGCAGAAAGAAAACTCTTACCCTAAAACTGTATCACCTGGTTTCAAGATGTGTCCTAAATGAGTACGACTATGAACCAAACTTTCTGTCATTCCAAGTTCACTTGATCGTACAACCCAAGCATCAGCAAGAACATGCTATGAAAAAAAAAAAAAAAACATGTTTTAAAATTTAAAAAAAAAGGGTATTTTTGCATATCAGCCCAATAATTTTGACATTCAACAGCATTAATGTTTTTGATAATGTGTATGGGGTAATAATCCAAATTATATACTTTAGTATAAATGGATTTACACTTTATACATGAAAAAAAGTTATTTTAGATAATCTGGAACTTTCTTGAAATTTTGAGAGGGTAAATGAAATAAACTGAAAAAATTTCAATAGTTCTTGTCTGGGATCAAACTGATGACCAGCCAGTCTGCAGATAGATGCACTAGTTGTTCAGCTACATTTTTTTCTGTTGATGGCAATACATAATGTTTTGCTTAACTCCATATAAAAAAAAATTCAAATTCTATAAATATGTCCTTTCTAAACAACTGGATTCTGAGAAATGCAGGATCAAAAACAAAAGTTGAGTATTATGATGCAGGTCTACAAAACAAACTTTAAGAAACTATAATCTTTTCACAGCAAATTTTTTACCTAATTTATTATTATTAAATTTTTTTTAAAACATACTGAAGTTAATGACAACATTAGAAGTGATAACCATTGAGTATATGACAAATGTATAAAGTAACACACACAAACAACCAATAATTCAGTTCTTTTCTCTCTTCAAATGAATAATAACTTCATTTCACCTTTGCATTACTGGACCATTATCTGCCAGAAATGAAACTATAATGTTTAAAGGGTATCCCCACATTATTTAAATTCATTCATCATGAGTTAGCTAATCATGTTCTTTCCCAAGTGGAATTCTTAATCAAGTTTGAAATTGCAGAATTAAAGAGATATTTTGCAGGATCAAAGGAAGTGACTACAATGGGATATAATTTATTGTTTGTATCATTACTGTTATTAGATGTTACTTAAAAGGCCTTTACATTCATTCACAATCATATACTCTTTCGGACTGGAAGCTAGTTCACTAATCACAGTATATGTTTTAGTCCTTTCCAAATCTATACTGCAAAACAATATCTAACTTAGGAAATATTTTCCAAAAAAAAATCTCTAATCTGATATCTCTAATATAAGCATCTAAATAAGCATCAATTTTAAATAGAACCATACAATTATTAGCCTTTGTTGTTGATATTGATGCCATAGGTAGAACAAAACAAGCGGTTGATTATCAATGCTTTTGTCTCTTTCAGGAGACAAAAGAATGGGTCTCACTATTAACCACAAGAAAACTAAATTTTTGGCTGTATAATGCAGAGAAACTATGCCTTATACCCTTTAAAAATTAATAATTTTACTTCTGAGTGAGTACCTTGAGAGTTTAAATATCTTGAAACTGTCATTAGTAATACTAATGATATAAAGCTTGAAGTACATCATAGTTTACTTAGGGTAAACAAATGTTTCTATACAGGTTGAGAAGCCAAATTTATTAAACAAAACTCAACTTATACAAAACCTTAATTAGATCAATTTCTTTGTATAGCAGCGAGTGCAGACCATTTAGTGAATCTGAAAAAGGTAAGCTGCTAATTTTTGAGAGAAACATATCCCGTAAGATCTTGATGTAGTTAAGCAAAATGATGTTTATAGAATACAATATAATCCTGAAAGTTACAGCAGATTTAAAAAACCAGATATTGTCAAAGTTATAAAGGCTAGCTAGATGGTCAGGACACTTTGTTAGATATAATGATTCAAACCTAATTAAATTAGTGACATTTTCAAAAATGAAGGAACACAAGAAAAGAGGAATGCCCCCCACTAGGTATGTTGATTATATTGAGAGAGATCTAAGGGATCTGAAAGTCAATAATTGTCAATCTATTGCTCGAAATAGAGTAAAACAGAGAAGGCTCACAGAGACCACCTAGGCATGTGACAGGCTGTAGTGCTAATGAAGAAAAGGACTGATATAATCAATCACAATCAAAGGTATGTAATATTCCATAAAGAAAGATGTAAACAGTACTTCAGCACTTATTATACTTACCTGAACATCCTTGAACAAAAAGATCCAATTTTGAGATTTCTTAATTGCTATGTGCTTTGGAATTTTCACATGAACAATATCATACTTGTCACCATGAGAAATGTCAGAAAATGTGTATTTTTTCACTGTTTGGGATATGGCAATACAATTACATTCCTTTTTATAACATTTTTTATATATTTTAAAGTATATTTTGTTTTCTTGTTGTTTCATGTCCTCCTGGTCCAAATACATAGACCAGATCCATGATACTATGTTGGTCTAAAAGTTCCACAAGTCCATTCTTACCCTCACTATACAGCTGCCTTAAAGCGATGCCAATACAGTCAATGACATGAGTAGGAGAAGCAGGACAGGAACAAGGGCAAGATGAAAAAGTCTTTCCCCCTGTCGATGAATTTCAAGCTCCTGATGTGACCACTACCCAGTCTGGCTAATGCAGACTGAGGATCTTGTACCTACTGACTGTAGGGTCAGGTCAAGATGATTTACGTGTATAGGAGGGACTCTCCAAATAGAATTTTCTTTAGCCCCTACAAGTGGGAGGCAGCTTCTATTTCAACTGAGGTACCATACAGGAAGAAGTCTAACTATGACTCTATGCCTATACTTTGTCTGTTAGACAACATGATAAAGAGAATAATCAATGAAAACAAATTGTTGAGGTTCATGAAGTGCAAGTAATGCTTATATGTGTAAAGCACAAAATGAGTTCCAGAAAGTTGTAGCAGAAGAAAAAAATTAAAATGCTTTGCTTAACAAAACCATGCCAACTAATTAGCTTGAAATGAATAGTTAGCGAAATATGGTATGTTGGAAGGACAAACTTATAATAAATTTTAAAAACTTAATAGCAAAGAGTTCTACAGTTTTCATTTACTTATTTTTTGGTTACTGTGAACATAAAATGATATGAGTTGTTGGGGAGACATAGTTGATGAATGATGGAAATTTATCAAAAATGCATAAAAATGTTTGATCTAGGCGTAAAATTGTATATTGAAAGGGGGAATAGCATAAATTTTACAAGTGAAGTGTAAAAGTTGGGAGTATGGTAAGCAATTTTGTTGAAAACTGGATTGTCATACAATACAACTGTCAGAAAAGTACAATTGTTTCTGACAATTTCATATAAAAAAGTACACATGAGCCACAAAGAAAGTTAAACATTTATTTTTGTCAATTCATGAAGTTTTAAAACAGCTAAAATGTTTTTGAAGAGTGGAATAATAAAGTAACAATAAATAATACATTAAGTTATTTTATTCCAAAAATAAAAGAAATAATTAACAATTAGTACGTATTATACCATTAACCAAGTTCGTTAAATCAAAAACACTGCTAAATGCTGCAATACGCAGCCAATAGTGGAAAACTGTTCCTACCTATGTTCAAACACAATCAACTTGATCATGCATGGTCAAAAACAATAACATTGTTTAGGATTTGTAATTTCATTTTTCTTATTTTGTAGAGAAAAATGATTTAAATATGTGATCTAGTTTTCTATGGAAGAGAATGCAGTGGAGTATTTCCAAAATTATGGTCTAATACATAAATATTTGAAAGACTATAGGGTATAACAAAATAGCAAAACAAGAAACATCGTAAAATTGCATAACAGCATTTAAATTTGTACTTAAATGAATTCATGTGTGGTGTTGTATATATAATGAAGACTTATTTGTCATGATTTTGAATGCAGTTACTCCCATTTAGCTGTTTTTAATGATGTAGTTATTAGAGAGATCTTCCCCTTATTCATTTTAGAATTTATTTCTTCTAAATCTTCATCTATTTTTTATGGGCTCATATGGAAGGAGCATGCTGCAAGAGAATTAGCTTTTGAACATGCACGGAAATGACAGTATTCGCCAATGTCTTTTGATTTAGCAAAATAGATCAACAGTACATATACATAGGTATGTATGTTTGGGTATTATATGTATACCAACAGTTATTATTCAAATATAAATTAAATAACAGTTCAGAAAATTTTTTGCTATGAATGGAAGATTTCTAGATGCTAATTTTGAAAAGCCTATCTTCTGCAATTTTTACTCCAGTTAAAATTCAACCAAAATTATTACCTTGTAAGATAACTTTCCCTGACCAGCAAAAGTAATTCTCTCAAAATCTGCAATCATATTTGTATCCATCACAGTATATTCAGTACATTGCTTTAAAGAGCCAATTGCACAAAAAGGTGTCCGCCAGAATTGCTGAGTGGATACTTCAGCAACTAAAATAAAAATGAGTTGATGATAATTTAAATGCTAAAATTTTATTATAGACAAGATAAAATATATCAGATTGTGAAAAATAGCAAATGCAACCAAGCTTCTCAAAAAATTTATTATATGCACTTGGACCCCAATTTAACAAATTCATAGAGACAAAATCTTTAGTTCATTTCCTTGGGGTTATTCGTTAAATCAGATTCCAAATAAAATATATAAATTTATTGCACTTATGTTTTGGAAATTCTATAATAAAAGCAAATACACAAAAAATATACATTAGAAATAACAACTTGCTGTTCAACAGTTAAAAATGCTATTAGTGAATTATTACCCACCAGTTAAAATTTGGAAATTTTAAAATACTGATTGAAAGATGCTTGATTCCTGATTCGAAAGTGTTTTTTTTCCTAACTGTATGCAAAGAAGAAAATACTGTGTAATTTGCATCCTGCTGTATAAGATATGTTTTCACAAATTTCAAATAATATAAGGCATTAGAAAATGTAACAGTTTTGAAAAGAGTTTCATTAATCACCAGTTTCTTGAATTTTAATTGCACAAATAGGCAGTTCACCATCAAATGTACCATAATCGTTTAAATATCCCCGCTTTGCGGAGAGGGATGAAATAAGAAAAGAATTTCTTGTCCTATTAAAAAATCACATGACGGGTTACACTCATGACACACACATCTACACCTGCAAAATCTAATAATGGCTTGCACCCTTTCTCGTTGAAATTAGCTGCTTACAAGAAAAGTCTTTTTCTGTTCTGAACAAAAAAAAAGTCCAGTTTTTCCCAATACAAATAAAAAGTTTTTCCCCAGCTGTTAAAGTAATTCATTAATTCAGGGTCCAAATGTAGATGTATAATTATCAACCATGAAGATTTTGCTTTCTTTTGAAATGCAATCAATATGTATATTCAGATCTTGTTAACAAGCGGTAGTTGAAGTCAATGATTAATATACTGCAGGTTAAGCGAGCCATGAAATACAGCATTAATATAAATTGAGTGACGATATAAGTTCCAACACTGATATTACTTTCTATGTGGTTTCAGTTATTCTTAAAAGAAGAAATAAATTTACTTTGAAAACTTGGTTTACTAAAATGTGCACAAGCTTAATGGAAACAATTACGATTGGACCTCTAAGTTGCTAAATTCCGAAAAAAAAGTTCCTTATGGGGAAAATTTGTTAGAGATTTGTCTTTTAATATACTTTATAAACACATAAAACAGATTTTAAATTCATTAACACTGTATATTATTAAAAAAATAATTATTCACACATTTCAATAAATTAATATCTTTTTATTTTATATATCTTATCCATTAAAAAGAAATCTGGAAGGAAAATATGAAAAACATTGCCCAGAAATACACAGTATTTCCAATTTTAAGGACATTTTCTAATTTTAAGCCTACAAGTAATACTAAATATACATTATTTTATAACTAGACATTTTAAGTTCTTAAATTTAATAACTTATAAAATCTTAATTTTGTTTGAAAAATTACAGCAATTTCATTGCGTTTGGTGAGTAAGATGCCTGGTGAAACCTGTTCAAGGTATTTGATCCCCATAAAATGCTTTCAAAGAGAATAATTTGAAATGTTCAGAAATATTTTAATAACGGGAGAAAAAAATTGAATCACAAGAGAGAAAATTCATTAAATGAAAAATGAACTTCGCTATTTGGAGGTTATTTTATGAAGAAAATAGAAAAATGTTCTTGGTTCCAGGAAAAAGTTAGCAAAATAGAGGTCCGACCGCATTTAGAAATCATATTTCATGGTTTATTGATTGTACTAACAAATGTATGTAACAAAAAAACACTTAAAACATTTAAGAAGATTGAGTTTGTTTTATCAATAGAAAGAAGAATATTATTGTCTGCTGTTAGCACAAAAGTTATGATATCACCGAAACAAAAGATAAATTTCATAAAATGAAGAATAAGATTCAAGATGCTTCAATCTCTCTCTTCTATTTCAAATGAAGGAAGCTGTGGTAAAATCATGCATTAAGCAGACTCACATAATATGACTGGATGTATATATTCATTTACAAAATATAAGGTTTTTTAATAATCATTGCTCCAAGGATTGCAGTCCATTTATATAGATTTCTGAAAGTTAAAGATGGGATGGTAAATCAGCAAAAATGAAAAACTTTAACACAAAACTGCATATGAAGGCAGCTAATGTATTTATGCCTTAATAAAAATAAGAATTATGAAAAAAGATTTTTTAAAAATCGAATTAAGGTCATGGGGAATTTGCTAGGCTATCTATTCAAGAAATACCTTCAATTATCAATTTTTTCTTAAATGTGGATGGGATTTATCATTTATAAAAAGGAAATTAACACCAATCATTGTAGTGTAGAATCTCCTAATTTCGAACCTAGAGCTTCATCTTCACACAGTTATTGTCAGGTGTTGATCCTCTACCTGATTATTATCTTTAATTTTGATGCATTGTAGAAACTAAAAATTGTTAATGGCAACACAGTGGAGTTTTTGTTGTTCTAAGAGTGAGAATAAAAATGGCCTTGAGATGTTCTTTTTGAGAATTAATTAATACTAAATAACTAGAGAAGTTATATTTATTACGAGTTTTTATGCCATTTATTCTTTTAAGTAACATTTTTGAGAAGTTAAAACAAGAGATTAAACTGACTAATTTAAATTTCTTCTGATTTGATATTCTCAAAAGAACACTTATGACATCTTTTAAAATGTGCATTTCAATGTGATATCTAATTGAAATTTTAGCTTACACAAAGAATGCTGCTATCTCTGAATGATGTGTGTATATATATATATATATTTAGTTTTATTACATATACCTTCTTTTTTAAGACCCTTTCCCATTAATCTCTTGATTTCAGAACAAATCTTGACTCGTGTAATAGCATGTTTACCAATCTGTGAAAATTCAAATGACATATGCTCGAAACTCCTTTACATAATTCGGCCTTTTTGGAATTATACAATTAGTGAACACAGACATGAATAGCCTCTTTTGTGGAGTCTTTGGCACACAACAAAGGCAGTTATTGTTTTACCAAATGACATTTTAACCATAGATGTAAGAATTCTGAAGGCCTCCTTTGATTGTATTAGTTTACTGTAGCAATATCAATCAGTGGAGAAGAGGAACAATTAGACAAAGAGGTATGTAAACAATTGTGTTAAACTTTTCCAAAATCAAAAAATTGATCAATGCCAAAGAAGAGTTGCATAATTACTTGGCCATCTTAGTTGAATACATTAAGCACTCTGGTATATGATATCTGCTATTTGTCTTCTTTCAACCATAGATACACGAAAATCAAAATTAATCTTGCAAATCTTATTAGAGCTTTAAAATCCTTCAAAATATTGGCATCTTCAACGATCGCCTAATTTGCATATGTTTTCGACAGTAATTGTGATTAGTTATAACATCATTCGAGAAATTCAAATTGATTAATTTTTCTTTTTAAAATGCAAAAATCTGACATTTTCTAAAATATTGACCATGCTCAGGAACTTACTAGCTGAATTATTCATCTATTATATGTAATTTCTATTCTGTGGTTAATCTCAGGAAAAGTATCATAATCAATTTTATCTTATCAATGAAGACATTTTTAATAAGATTTGAATATGATCAATTAATTGAATTTATGTGTTTTTGACACGTTTTTGGTTTGAATTAAAAATTACTTACTCTGAAGAGCAGATCAATAAGAAAAGAAAATTTTGTAACCCCAGCAGATACAAACTTGTCCAATATTTCCCCAAAGGGAAAACCAGACAATGATGGGGGAAAACAAATTCCTGAAAAAAAGTACTATTAGATGTGATGAAAATATACAGTAAAAACAGAGTAAAAATTTTATAGTATGCACCAAAAATTTTACACATATCCAATAATTATGATTAATAGAAATGAGAGGGAAGAAAACCTTACCCTGCAAATAGGAACTATTTCAACAGAAAATGTGTGCTTGTAATCAAAAGTATTGCTATGAGTATCATGAGAAACCAACTGTTGTGCGGTTGCATACCTGAAAAATGAAATGAGAATATGTTATTTACACAGTATGAAAATATACTTTTCCAAAATAGATATAAAACCAAAGCAATAGATATGTAACCAAAATGATATCAAAAGGAATAAGTACTTTATTTTAATGTTCAGCTTCTGACATAGTAACTCAAAGAAATTTGATAAATAAAATAGAATTTTTTTTAAAAAAAGAAAACTAATATCTTTAATTTTTGTTAATTTTCTAAAACCTTGTTTCTACTAGATGATTATTTTTTAGTCAAACTCAGGATGGAGTTACGCACTCAAGGAGGTGTCCATGGATCCAGACCCTCCAATTGATAACTGTTTTTTATTCCCAACAATCAACAGAATCAAAAAAATGTTTAAATATTGGGGTATGATATGAGAATGGTGAACTTTCGATCTTCAACCCTCGCCCTTGAAAAGTTCCTGTGTGTGCCATTACCAATCCTCATATATAACTTGTCTTTTTCCTTCATACATACTTAAAATGTTTAACCTGAGAGATAACAAAGGTCTTTATCAGATGGTTGAAGGAAGAAGGTTGCTTTGGGTCCCTTTCCTTTTCAAATGGTATTAACACCCAAAACAATCGCCTTGCGGGTGTTTGGGACTAGTTCAATAGATATCACACGCCACATAATCCCCGCCAGTGTTTTTTGGCTAAAACCAACAAACAATATCATATTTGTGGCGCATTTTGGAAAGGTTTCCCTTTTGGGGGGTTGGTATTTCTTTGGGGGAATTCGGCCCTTTGTGTGGATTTTTGGGGAAGTAACAGCTTATTTGCATCAATGTTTTGACTGCTTGGTTGCTTTTGCGGTGGATAGATGGCGCCACGACTGTGGCACATGAAGGGTTCAGTTCCTTTGCATGGCCAGGGTCAACAATGAAGGAAAAAGGTTCGTTCTGGGTATCTTCCGTTCTGAACGTGAGTACTTAACCGATCAAGCCAAAACGATCGTCTTCACGTGATGTTGGTACTAGTTCATATAGATATCACACCAACACATGGTCAATATAATATAAGAAAGTAGTAACCAATATTCAATATTTAATTTTAAATCTAATATTGACATTCATCAGAGAGACATGCGTCAATTATAGTAATCCATCTTTTGATTTTTTTTTCTGTAGTCTAATTTGTCACCTCTTCACCTGTCTCCTAATAGGGGAAAAAATGATGCAATTTCGTTCAATTATTATTTATTTACATTGGAAAATGAAGAATATGGCTTCACTGTAAAATAAAGAGTTCACGGAACAGGGTAAAATCAAAAAGCTAGCTTCACAATAATCGTTTCATTGTTTAATTAACTCTTTGTGAGTGAATGAGAGTTTTATTATGGTCGCACAATAAAAAGCAACATGAAGGCTATCAGTGATGAACCTTGAAATTTTGAACCTCGGTCAAGTGACAAGGACAACACCTGAGCTGGGACCATCCTCTCTAAACTACCATACCACACTAATGGGAGGACATTGAGCCTCAACAGATTTAATGAGCATTGCCTCCCCCTTATACACAGTGGGTCTTTGGTGGCACCAGGACTCAAACCCATGACACTCTGGCCATGAGCTCATTACCATAATTGCTAGCTACCCCTGGCACCAATGTTTTGTAAGATCATTGTACCTATCATTAAGTAATGCATAATGTTCGATCCCTTACAAAGAACAAAAGAATCAAAAATAAAGAAAAAATTTTAAAATGAGGGTAAAGCTTATTTGATGGAAATAAAATTATTATAATGGATACTGATACACATTTCAAAGAATGCATTTTATACTTCATACAAACACAAATTAGCATTCATTCATTGGTTATCTTATTGTACAAAATGATGAACAAAATTATCAATTCTACAAACCTGCAAGGAACAACTGTCATGAAAAAATCCACCATCTTCCTAGCATCATCCTTTTTAGAAAAGAAGAAATCTACCCCAGCTGCAAGGGAGGAAAAACAGAGAGATTAATGCCCGAAGTATTATACAAAAGAGACAAAATAAAATTAAACAAAATGATGAATATAGAAAAAAAATATAGAATTACCATGAATTGCCTTAATATTGATGCAATTTGCATGCATGTTGTGTTTTAATATCAATTGTTCCAGGTAAAAAAAAGTTTTCTTGTGAGCTACCTACACACAAAAAGCATAAATAATGATTAAGAACTGAAGTAAAATATATAAATACAAGTAATATAAAAAATTTTTTAAAGTCAATTCCTACTCAGGTCAATGAAGAAAATTTTTATTTTAGTTACTTTTTATTAAATAATTAAATTTATATAAATATGTATATACATGACAGAATCAAAATATTAAGCGGCAAAATAGAAAGCTATTTTCCTTGCAATTTTTCATTTTCCTTTCTACATATGGTGTTGGAATATTATTTTTTGTTTTTTACTATTTATTCATTAATTAAAAATTTCACTATTATAATAAAATATTACAGTGAAAAAAAATCACATTTTCAGAAATCAGGCCATCCCAGGTGGGATTCAAACCCACAACTTTGAATTCAAAGTCCAACGCGCTATCCATTGCGCTACAGGGACACAACGAGTGATTTTCCTTTCTACATATGTTGTTGGACTATTATTTTTTTTGTTATTATTCATTATTTAATTTAATTAATAAATTAATAGTTGAAAAAACTGTACTAATATCAAATGTCATTCAAGTTTAAAAAAATGTATTTGAATAGATGAATAGAAAGCATGTTATTAATGATTGAAAATTTGAACGATACATATATATATATATATACAGTCGAATCTCTATATTGCAAATTTTTCTACGTAGCGAACTTTTTCCAGGAACCAAGAACATTTCATGATTTTCTTCGTAAAATAACCTCCCAATAACAAAGTGTATTTTCTATATAACGAACTTTTTTTCTTGTGATTCAATTTTTTGTCTTTCTAAAGTGTTTCTGGACATTTCAAGTTATTCTCTATTTTAACACATTTTATGGTGGTCAAAAATCTTGAACTGGTTTTAACAGGGGCCTAACTCACCCAGAACAAAAAAATTGCTGCAATTTTTTCAAATAAAATTATCAGATTTGATGAATAATCAAATGTACATAAAATGTGGTAATATGTTTATAGAATTTCTAGTTATGTAATGTTATGTTTAAAATTATTTGTATATTTTAAATTAGAAAATGTCCATAAAATTCATTAATTTTAATATAAATCATTTCGTTGTTACAGCAGTGTATTTTTCAACATCTTTTGTCTTGTATTCCCAGCTCTTTTGATGGCAAGGTATATAAAATAAATATATAATTAATTTACAAAAAGGTGTGAATAATTACTTTTTCTTAATATATAGTGCTTATGAATTTAAAATTAGCTTTATGTGGTTTATAAAGTATATTTGAAAGATGAATCTCTATATGACAAATTTTCCATATAATGAACTTTTTTGCTGGATTTAGCGACATTGTTAAATAGAGGTCCGACTGTGTACATATATATATAGGAGAGAGTGAACTAATAGTAGGAATTGTGTGAATAAAAATGAATAAAGAAAAATAAGCCAATAATTTACACAAGATTGATTATTCTAAAACAAGTATTTCTACCTCAACATATTGAAACATAAACTACTTTTAAGCAAGTAGTATCAAATTTTTTGAGGAATGGAAAGAATAGTTGAAATTTTACTACATTAAGATTTTTTCTGTTTCTATATCCCTAAACATGATACAAATGTAGAAAACTGTAGATGAATTAATTTGCTTTGAATGAATAGCATACTAAAGCTATACAGGGTTCCCAAAATGGGAGTTAAACCAATGTTAAGCAGGTGCAGGGTAAAAGGAAAAGCCTGCCCAGCAATTGGGGAAAATTAAAATATAAAAAAATAAAACAAGCCTCTATCACTTAGTTAAGCAGTGACTAACATATTTTTGAAAATGGGGCAAATTGACACCTTCATTACATCATTAGATACTCTGGCCACAAATTTCACAGTGATTTTTTTACTAACTGTCATCTTACATAACTGTGCAATTACTCACAGCCACAAGTTGAGCAAAACACTTAGCTGGTTCAGTTAAAATTAACGCAGTTTCTTTTGGTCAAGATTTGAGAAAATGTCAGCTAACTTTGACACCATAAAAAGAAAAATATTGCATACAATTCTAGGCAAGTTCTCAAAAAATGGCCCATTTAGTTAAAATTTCAAAATGGTACAACATTTGTCCTTTTTTATGCCAAACAATAACAGCCAGTTTTTTTTATTTACAAAACATCTTCATTTTAAAAACACCTCTGTTAACATCCTCTGTGTGCATCCCCTTTGCTCTTAATACCTTCTTAGATGTTCTTTTTATTTTTCCCGAACTTATACAGCATTCCATTTTATCACATTCTCGCCTGGCATTGAGTTTTGGGACACCCCATATAATGTGCCAGAAAAGATGAGTCCTTTAATTTAGAAAAATAGTCCAGTGTAAGGATTACATGTGAGCAAGCACCTCATTTTCTTTTTTCACAAACATGCTATATAAAGTTCCAACTCTGAAGCTTAGTTCAGTTTCCTTCAAACTTTATCACGTTAAGATTTAATGAAAAGTACAAAAGATGCATTAAGAAAGATGTGTAACAGAATATCAAGTTATAAAAAGATATTGAGATATGTTTATCAAAGAAATGTATATAATTTCATTGCAATTTAGTACGTAATTTTGATACAGAATTCTCATGGTTCAAACATAAGGTCAAGTACAGTAGGTTGTTATGAATAATTAAAAATCTAGCTTTGTAAAAATAAAGGTATTAGAATTAAAACAATATGATGAAACACAGTCGATAAAATTATACATTACTATGAGGTAAAATTCATAAAAAATCACAATAACACACAAAATTATGCAATAAAAATGTTGCAAGATATAAGGAAGAAAAATGCAGGCAAAACTTACTTTTACTAAAAGCTGAAGAGGCAATTTGATTCAATTTGTAGAATGTTAATTTTATTTCTATACTGGGTTAACAGACTTCCTGATATATATGATTCTAAACATTTTTGAAGTTTATATAGCTTTTATTTTTAGTTTGAGGTTTGACAAAATGTATAACTTTGAACTTCTTTATATCAAAGACGAATACTAGAAAACAAGGACATTGACTAAGAGGAGGGTGAATTATACAGTTTACATGAAAATTGTATAGATGAACTAAAAGTTGTGCTCAATTTGAAATAAAGTGTAACAGAAGCATACATTACTGAAACATCTTTAGAATGTGATGAAGCAAATTACATACTCATAGAAACAGTAACCACTGACCCAATAGAAATAAATATAATCTTAGGACAATGTGAGTGAGTGTTTATTAATGTTGCAGCACTGGCATAGCTAGTTCTGAGTGGGCCTTGTATCAAAATCCCTTGGGGTCCCTTTATTATTGAAACGGTGGTAGCTAAACCCCTGAATTGCAGTAATAAGCAACAAAAGGATAACTGATGATGGGAAGTTTCTAAATAGGATATTTTTGGATCCCTATTTCCATTTACCAATCTAGATAATTTTTTTTAATTAAAAAGATATGATTGGTTCTTGCTGTGATGTTTGAGAAAATTTATGGCAGCATGAGAGTTAGAAAATTACATATTTAGTTAATTTACATCACAGTTATTAATTACAGTATTAATATACATTTACATTGAAGTTATTTATAATACTAAGTATTTGATTAGTGTTCAGAATATGTTATATGTAATGAAGGAGGCAAAATAGCAGTTTACTTTGGTGGGTTTTTTTTTTAATTCCTCCCATCCATGGTCTTGGGAAGGGGGCAGTTTCGTTCCAACACTTCGAATCACACTCAAAGTTTTCAGCTTGCAGGTGTCCAGCCGTTGGGTTTTCTCACAGTCATAGGTTGTGGGGAGATGTCAGATGAAAAGACCCCTCAATATTTAAAGGTGCACAAATGGAAAGGAACGGTGTTATCCTATCCCCAAAAAGAAGCCAATTTTTCAGCTTTGTGATGCGAAAATGTCATAATGCTCATGACAAAACATTCCGCATTTTAACCGCAATATGAAAAATGCCTAACATGTGCACATCCAATATATGCAGTATTAACTTAGTGAATGCCCATATTTTGACACTTGAAATAGTGCACAGAACTTAGAAAGTTAGGTATATCTTGAAGCAAAAATATCCTATTTTAATTGTTGTTGGTAACCGAAGACAGTAGTAAGGTAAAATGTGTTTGGGGGAAAAAAAAATACCTTTTTAAGGCTCTTAACCCTGACCCTCAGAAGTCTTTTCCAGGCATCCCTACTTTTAGCAACTTTTCCCAAATTTTGCCTTTTTAAAATTTTTTAGGTCCTTTCCACCAACCATCTTAATGGGGTCTGCCCTGGGGTCTTTTTCCCCCGGGCTTTGCCATAAGATTTTCTTGCAGCAACAATCTTCATTCTTTACCCAAGACCAGCCCTTTAAAAATTTGTAAATTGACAAACTTTACAACAAAAAAATTTTAAAATTTTAACTTTTTCAGTTGATCTTCTTCTCCTGATCATTCACTTGGATCCCCCCAAGAATGCAGCATAAGATCTTTCTCTTGAAAATTCCAAAGCCCCCTACGTAAATAATAGTAAAGTCCCCTGATGCTAAATGGAACAGATTTTATAAGACTTTTAAAAAGGGAATTCAGTTCTTAATTTGAAAACTGTTTTTTAAAAACTCTTCAAGGCAAAAAACATCTATTTGCAGCAATGATTATTTTAAAAATTTCGGGAGCCAGCCAATTTTTTTTTTTTTTCCCATTCCCGAACACTGTTAACTTTTTCAAATTTTTAAAAAATTTCAGGGACTAAGAAAAGTTGGACTTTTAAAAGGTAAATATTTGGTTTTTTCTTGTTTATGATAAGTTTTTTTTTGCACTTTGTTCTAATTTTTTAAGAGCGGGTTATTGAGCAATAATCCCAAAGTCATCAAAAAATATTTAAAACTGAGTTATTAAAATTTTTCCCCTAATAGGGTATTTAATAACTTTTCAAATGCTTTATTAAACAGGAGACATGCCAATGCATCCCCCGGTCACACACCATTTTTAGCCTCAAGCTGTTTGGTGAAATCACTTTGTATGCATGCTTGAAAAGAATCTCTATTAACTATGATTTTCCTGTCCTAATAAGAAAATTCACCAAAAATTTTTTACTTCACAGAAGTAAAACATGTCCCATTCAGAAATGGTTCAATAATTTGTTGAATTAAAAGTAAGGAGTTAACCTAAAAATGCTTTTGCTGAGAGTTATTTAGATCATAAAGTCAATGTAATTTCTATAAGAAAAGCACAAGAAAGAAACCTTTTATTAGACTGGTTCACACCTATTTCTAAAAAATTTTGTGAATATCATATGGATATTTTTGTAGACAGTTTGATTTTTGTTCCTTTTTTCCCATTCCTTTATAAATATCCATTTCTTTTGAATAAAATTGTTGGTTATCTTTTTTACACAAAAGTTTCTTAAAGTTCGTTACTATCATTCATGAATTTTATTGTTACAACCATATTTTTTTTTTGGTGAGCTTTGAAAAATTTAATTTTAGGAGGCTAGTGTAAAAAAGGCATGCTGTTTTATACATCAATGAAATTTAATAAAACTAAATATTCTCTCCCCCCCCCAAAAAAAATTAAAAAAATAAATTATACAAACCCTTTTTCAGGCAACAGCTCTCCAATAATTCTTTCCTTCAACTTTATGACAAGAAGAACACATGAAAGACTGGACAGTATATTCAACAACGAATTCTTGCTGCAAGATGACACCAAATGTTTCCTTCTGTATAATTAATTTAACTTTTAACCTTTTTGAATGAGGTTCTGTCCATAGAAAAGTAGCATCCACCAAATGAACCTGTATTAAGAACAAGCATAAATATATATGTAGGGATAATTAAATTAGATTTAAAATTAAATTCCCTATATAGCATTTAAACTTTTTTTTTTTCATTCATCTTAAATATTAAATTAATCCCCCAATTTTTTCCCTCAAAACATATCCTAACCACAAACATTTCTGATCCCGATATTTTTTTAATACCCCTAATGTCAGCATTAACTTTAAAGAAACTCATAAAATCGGGGGTACTTCCCATCTGGCGTGTTAAACACTTAAATTTCACTTCGCAATTCTTTTTCTTTCTGCCTTAGAACTTGTACAGATTTCATCGAATAAAGATCTTTTTTTAAAAATTAAGACTGATTTTGGCTCAAAACATGTCATATATATATATATTTTATTTGAAAAAACCACATGATATTAAATACAATCCGGGGGGGGAAAAAGGGGTGGGAAATAAAAACAAAAGAGACACATAGAACAATAAGTGATGTTGATACTTAGGTACCAACCATATTGGCGACATTGAATAAAATTGCATAAATTCTATGCTTAGGGAAATTTGGAAATACCCAAAAAAATACTACATAAAAAATAATGTTTATAAATTTTTTTTTTTAAAATTTTTTTTTTTTTATTTTATTTTTTTTTAAAGTAATAATAGTTATAATAATAATTATATTATTTAAAAATTCAGTAAATCCCACATTTGCATTTTAGTATTCGAGCTTTTCATATCAATGAATGGTTAAAATTTTAGAATGGGGGAAAAATTGGGGAAAAAAGGGGGCAAATGGCCCAACAGCACCTAACCCCCTTGAAAAGTTTGCCAATTTCATGAGTTATCTTGAAAGTTGTCATGGTTGCAACAGTAAATAAGTACTGTGATGTTCAATTTGAAATTATATTTGTAATACAGAACAAGAACAATTCTCAGTTGGTTTGAAATATCTAACATATGGAAAAAACAGATCAATAAAAAAAAATTTTAAAGGTGTTCTGGGATGACTATCCTTTCTTTTAAATTTGTAGTAGCAGGGCATAACATCCCCAAAATTTTTTCAGATGTGTTTGATTGGTGAGGTAAAGGGGGAAAAATTTTAGTTTAAAAACTAAAAATAAACCCAGTGAATTGAACTAAAAAAAAAGAATAACTCTTAAAATTAAAAAAAAATTAACAAGAAAATTAATGTCATTGGGGTAAAAAATTGGGTGCTTTATATTAATTTTATACTTTTTTTACCATTCTGTTAAATGCTTAGTTATTAAAATGTAGTACAAAAAAAACCCCCTGCTTTTTCCCAAAGACATTGATTTTTTTTGTTAATAATTTAATTTTATTTTAGAATTATTCTTTTTTTTTAGTTAATTACAAAAAAATTTTTTAAAAATTAAATTTATTTTTCATTTTTTGTTCTATCTTAAAAGCCTGTTTTTTTAATTTTTTAAAAATATCATTTATTCTTTGTTGATTTATCCTTGAGTTTGTATTTGGGCGAATTATTGGCTCCAATTAACTTGCTCTTCAATGGATAAATTGGGTCTGAAGGGTATTTATTTTTTCCCCCTTAGGGGGGCCTTTGGGATACCCCCCTATTGTTGTATTTCAAAGTTTGTCTCTATAGATACAGGTCTTAACTAAAAAAAAAGTGTTTTGAAGAAATATGAAAAATCAATCGTATTATCATCTTTTAACGTTTGCAAATTAAATTTTTCATCACTTCTAAACATATTGCTTTAAAAAAAAAAAAATATTTGCAGTTAGAACATAAATTTTTTTTTATTCCGTTTTGGGTTTTGGGGTTGCACCTTAATCTTTGGGCTAATCTAATTAGTCCAAAATCGAAATGGTAAAAAAAATAAAAAAACCGAAAATGGTTTATGCATTTACTCACCAAATTACTCATCATATGGAAACGATTTAATGAGTTAGTCGCCAAACCTAAAAATCCTTATATTCCTTAATTATTACGATCCTATTCAGGACAAAGAAACAAAATTTTAAAATTATTGTATTGTCATCGGTCCTTGACAAGTGTGCAAAATTTCGAATTAATCTGACCTTTTAAAACGGGTAAAAATCGAGTTCAAAGATTCCATTACATACAAGTAAACTTATAAAAATGTGTTAAAAATAATGGCAAGAGAAGCTTATATATTTCCTGCTAAACACATTGGCTGATAAGTGCAGTCAGATGTTATCCATCTCATAAAGGATAATGGGCAAGGGCTCCAGTGGAGAAGTGTCACAATGCATCAGCACATTATCCATGAATTATTGGGTCATCATGATATGATACACCTATGACAGAGGTAACTTGCTGTTATATGCCACTGTTTTTAAAACCATGATTGTGGTTGCCCTGGGGCATTCCACATGCACTCCCGACTAAAAGGTCCCCCATTGGTCCCCCCCAAAACCGTGATTAATTATACATAAAATACTAATAAAAAAAAAGATACAATTAAAAAATCTCTTTAGACCTGTTTTAATCCTTTTAGTTTTTTTAAGCAAAATGCTAGCAATTCCTTTGATTTAGAGCACAAACAAGCCATTGATCCGGAGGTTTTAGATACCTATAAATGTAAGAAAGAATAGAAATAAATGAATGATTTAAAAACTATAAACTACACTTATCTTTGAAGAGTGAAAAAAGCCTTTTTCTTGTTAACATTATATCAGAAATGTTTGTTGCCTTTTAATATTAAGAAATATATATACCATGTGTAATGGACTAAATTCACAGACAAGTGGCACCAAGTAGGAGTCACATGACTTGTGGTAACATTTACACGCAATTGTGTGTAGCATGATAAAATCCTATATGTATGTTGTTGACATTTTCTAATTTCAGTTTTTCTTAATATATATATATATCAAATAATCAAATTTTTTGCATTATTCTAGTATATCTATTAGCTAGGAAATAATCTAAGTAACTGTTTTATGTAATTTTTGTTTTATTCTAGTATATTTGTCTTATTAGGGGTTAGTCTAAGCTTCTGTTACATATAGTTTAATTATGTGTATTTACTTTATTTGCTAGTATATTTATTAATAGTTCTTATATAGTATGCTTAGATATTTTTTAGTACTTTATTTTTACACAAGAATGGCCCACAGTATTGGATTAAAAATAATTCTTGAAAAAACTGTATATTTACAATACATAGAGAAGTTTTCCCTTCAAATCTCAAATAAAATATCAAAACATAAATCTCACAAATGAATACCTTATAGTTTTATTTCTTTATGGTATGATTTATCAATACCATATGGTTCTGAAATACAATACCAGACACTAATAGATTCTTCCCCCTTTGTATTTATATGTTATGAATCACTCCACACAAATTCATAAAATACTTTAAGAGATACCCATAATGTTACACATGTAAAGCTAATTAAGAATTTAGATTCACCCTTTGATGAAAATGAATTTTATTTTTATTGTGAGATAAATTGCATATTAATTATTTATTTTACAAAAATATGATTTACCAATACATTGCAAAACCTTTAAAGAAATTTGGAATGAATCTGTGATAAAATAACTGCCATCTTTGATTGTCTGACTTACTTAATAATTACCATTTACAAATGTTTCAAATTATTTTTAGAAAAAACTATTGCTAAAATTCAAAAACTTTTTCACTATTAAGTTAAAGAAATGAATCATATTAATAAACTTTTTTAGAAATAATGATTAAATTTTATTTAATTTTTTTGAGAGTTATTGGATTACATATAAATTGTGTAATAGTGTTATTTATGAAGATTGGACCAGGAAGACTGGTGCGCATTTTACACCAGATTTTACAATATATTTGAAGTAAAAGCAACAACGAAGTATGAGATTGTTTGTTTGACATTCCACAAATGTTTCTGGTTATGTAAACTTGTAAAAAAGAAAGGTAGATTATGCAAAGTAACAAAACAAAGTACGAGAGTGTTTTGTTTATGTTAGGCGGGAAACACATGAAAACATATTATGTGATCATGACATCACATGAATTCAGTCCATTATGGAAGTTATACCTCCATAATACACACCGACATTAAGTTACAAAATATAAATTAAAAGTAATCTAATTTTTAAATTTTATGTGTCTTTCCTATTTTATTTATGAAAAACAGAAGAAAAAAGTGGCATACAATAAAAAACTACAGTGAGATAGCATAAACACATACCATTATGTCAAATCTAGATTTCACT
Organism: Trichonephila inaurata madagascariensis; assembly: GCA_019973955.1. Taxonomy (NCBI): domain Eukaryota; kingdom Metazoa; phylum Arthropoda; class Arachnida; order Araneae; family Nephilidae; genus Trichonephila; species Trichonephila inaurata. The sequence continues at coordinate 62,243 of BMAV01021214.1, read as the reverse complement.
GAAATATCTGCTAAATTAAATAGATGTCTCATCTTCAAAAAAGTAAAACTGTTCAGGATATTAATTAACAACTGAGACACACATTTGACTGAACAGAAAGTAGTTTTAAATCAAAAGAAAAACTCTTGCATAAATTTAAAATAGACTTTTAATTGCACTATTACTTTTTACATCTGAACTAAATTTTTCATAGAAGTATGAGAACCATTTCATTGGTGGCGGCTCCTGCTACCAAATTGATGCTTGAATTTATTCAATTCAAGCTTTCATTGGATGCCAAATATTGCTGTCAATAATATTTCGTCAAGAGAACCAGAGGCAAATTGATACTCATGGGACCTTTTACATGCTACATAATCTTTTAACATGCATCACATCGAGAACATCTATCTCCAGCCAGGATCAAAATTGCAACCTTAATTTATGAGGCGGGCACAGTACTCTAAGCCACTGACTCGACTTTCATAGAAAATGTCATGTTTAAACTCTTTACATGGAAATATACATTCAGAAATACATGCTCTATCAGTGTTGCCAATCATTTGAACCCAACAATACAGGGTGTGGCAAAAACTCGGTACAAATTTCTTGCCTCCTAGAATAGTTAACGAATTTCCTTTTAATTGGTGTTTTTATGTTTCTTTATATAACACTTTAATAATGAAATACTTTTAAATATATTTTAGTTTTTACTTTGATTTATGCTTTTGATAATGCTGAGCAAAAGGTCTGCTATATTAGAATTGTTTCAGCAAGGAAAATGACAGTTTGTTTGCTGAATGTACCTCGGCAAACAGTGTCTGATGAAATCTGCCAATTGAAAGAGCTTGGCAATGTAGTTGAAATCCAGGAAGTAGGCAAAAACGCACTGTAAACACTTCAAGGAATTGTAAGGCCATCGAAAAGCTAGTCCAGAGAAACCAAGGGTTTCCATGAGACAGATCGCTCATGATAAGGGAATAAGTGACAGATCTGTGAGGTCAATAGCAAAAACGGAGCTTGGACTGAAGCCTTACAAAATGTGAAAAGTTCAGCTTCTACTGAAAAAAAAAACTCGTATAGCTCTAAAAACTTTTGAGACAGGCTGCAAGTTAGCGCTGGGAGAGATTCCTTTTCGCTGATGAGAAGCTTTTTACGGTTCAACACGTTCATAACTCCCAAAACGATAGAAACTGGTGTGTGGACATTCCAAGCACCTCGGCAATTATTGAACATCACCAATATCCAAAGGCGGTCATGGCCTGAGGCGAAATTTGCACAAGTGGAAAAATACCTTTTGTTTTTGTGGAAGAGGGCGTTAAAATCAATCAAAAAGTGTACAGGAGAGACATTATTGAAGCTTATCAACAGCATTTTGGAAATGTAAATTGGACGCTTCAACAAGACTCTGCACCAGTTTCCAAAGCCAAAAAGGCACAAGAGAGATGCAAGGCAAATTTTCCAGACATGATATCGAATGACCACCTACTCGACGGCTCTCAATCCTATGGATTACAGAGTATGGTCCATTTTAGAGTCCAGGGCCTGCACTAAATCATACAAAACATTGAACTCTCTAAAGCATTCACTTCTGTGGGAATGAGGTATATTAAAGGTAAAAGATTTGAGGTTCATTGTTGAAAATTTCTGCAAGCATTTGCACCTCTGCATTGCTGCAAATGGTGGTCACTTTAAATCCAATTAAATTTATTTATTATTATGAGTGTATTATTATTATTTGATATCTTTTGTTAATTTCTTAATTTTTTATAAAGTTATATAAAAAATTGTTTCATCGGGTTTTTTCGCCACATCCTGTATATTTTTTAACAAAACAAGATTTAAATATACACAAGTATAGAGCATACATATTGTTTTGTAGCCATAGAATAATTTACATATAAATTTATTGTACTGATTTATAAAGAGCCCACAAAAATGAAAGTTCAACAAACATACAAACTACTGAAATGTCTAGTTCTTATAAAAGTTTTCAAGGATTCACTAAGCAGATTTTTTCACTCACTACACTATTAACAACTTGCATTACAATAACAACACAGCAGATTTATCTATAGTTTATTTCTAAATTTATACTATTGTCATGATGTTTGGGTAGTTAGTGCTCAATTTTATCTTAAAATAGTGTAAATAATTTAAATTTACCTGTTTAGTAAATTAATATAATTTTTGTCGCACTTATTTATAATAAAAACTGTAATATTCCAAAGCAATACTGTCTCTTATATTATAACGGTGTTTCAAAGAGAACTTAGTGAAATATTGGAGCTATAGACAAGTCGGCATAATTTTTGGTGACTATATGGAGCTTCTCAAAATCTCTGGAGAAGTCTTATGACATCATGGCTAGGGTTTCTGATTTCCCGGGTTTTTCCATCCCTGGGAATGTAATTGTCATCCCAAGAATACATTAAAATTTCAAAAAATTAAAACAAGTTATTTTTTCAATAAAATCAATAATTATATAAAATAAGTATACATATATATTCCAAAAATTAATACTTATTTATATAATGAGCTAAGAATACAAAAAATATATAATACATTGATTATTCTTTTTTTGAAATAGGATTTCAGAAAGCATAAGCAATTTATACTTTTATCACTTAGCCTAGTTCTAAGCTTTGTGACGAACATCCGCAGCAGAAAATGCTCCCTCAGCTTCAATTGACATTAGAGGAATTGTTTTTTAAAGTCTTACATAACATAGTTTTATAATTTTTGGTGTTGGATTTTCAGTTGAGTTGAACAACTGCATCTCTCATTTCATGATTTTGTTGAAACTAGTACTTTTTTGGTTGAACGGATGTAAAACTTTTGTTTTAGAGTATAAATTGCTTTCTCTAATTTTTCGTCCAACATCAGAGGTTTTTCTTCTGAGTGCAAAGAGTTGGATATTGATTCCTCTTCTTCGCAAAAAAGCATTGTCCCTACCATTTGAGGTTGTCTAACCAAACATTTTTTTTTAGAACTAATTCAACAATACATTATTTAGATACATATGGACAACAGTGGCATAACTGAAAATATTAAGGGCCTCCCTGCAAAGCCTGGTTTTGGGCCTCAAGCCGTACTTGTTGTCAATCAAGATTTGGGGCCCCCACAATCATGCCCTCCAGCAATATGGGGGTCATGGGGTGTATGTTACGCCACTGATGGTCAATATTACAATGGTACTACTTACATAAATCAAATAATTTTAAATTTTAAGTTAAGAACAGATATACTTTAATACATATAAAAACTGATAATATTAAATAGAATACGAATTACCGATTGCAATGACCGCAGCACTGAATAACAACTTGTTTAGGTATTCCGTCAGTTATATCAACTCTTTTTCGAAGACATTCTGCACACATATTAGTAGCATTTGGCTCAATAAGATAATCACAGTCACAACATTTTCTAAAATACAGAATAAGTAAAGCTTATTAAAATATAAATAAAACAAAATACAAGACAGAAAAAATATTGCTTAAATCTCATTTTAATCTACACCTTAGCAAAATAAAATGACATCAGAAATGTACCAGTTCAGTGCAGTATCACAGTAAAGTTAGCCAAGTAATGATTAAAACATAATGGTGAAGGTTACAATACAAGATGAAAAAATTAGGGTATTAACGTACTATTGCAACAATGCCGATGTTCAAGAAAAATGATAAACTGGCAAACATGTGCTTTGTTTCATACAATGTTGCCAATATGGTAGTGATAATATGCAAGTACCCAAAATAGCTATACATTAATAAAATAGTTAATTTGTTTACAATAAATTCAGTTCGATATTTAAGAATAATATTTAGATTTTTTTTAGAGATAAGTACACAAAATACTTACATTCTTCCTACGGTTTGGGGTTTATTTTCCATGTACTCCATTTTGATTGGGTTTATTTGTGATCTAAATATTAAAATATAAATCAACATATAAACAAAATTAATCCATAAAAACTGAACATTAATTTTCCTTACATAGATGGAAATTATATATTATATTTACATAACTATAAAATGATAAAACTTTAGTAAGGCTTCTGGTTTTAGAGAATAATATCAATATATAATTCTTAAAGTTGCATTTTATTTTCAGTGTGATGCAACATATGTTTTTAAAGATTATGAAATGACAGGCAGTTTTCTAACTTGAATTTTTCAAATTAGTTTTATAAACAAATCAAAGGCATTTTAGAATTAAATATGAATTTGACTTTAAAATGATGTAACTTTTTTGCAATGATTCTGAGACTAATCATTTAAAAAAAGTATATTATCAAGATGAAAAAAAAAGAAAATCATGATATAGAATGTAAGTTAAATTATGTAAAATCCAGATTTGATTAGTGTATCACTAAAATCTATATAATTAGATGTGTTTGTTTTTACTGGGATTCATTCTTCTATTTTGAAATTTAACAAAATAACAATAACTTGTTGTTATTAATTTTAACTTAAAAAATTTAGCCATCAAATATTTTCTCAGCACTTATGTATTAGCGTCACCACAGTCAAAGCTGTGCAGTACGAAAAATACCATTTTCCACCCAAATATGACTGATTAGTTTTTTCCGAAATAAAACATGCAAGGAAGTCTTTGTTTTAATACCATGGCGTGATTCATGTAGGGTAAATTTTACTGTTTTGACACTAATACATAAGTACCATTGTTACGTTAAGATAAAATATAATCAAATACTAATATATGTGGGCTGTATCTATCAGATGCTGGTCTTCTAAATAAGCTCCAGAGCCATTGGTTAAATACTTTAATTACACTGCGTGAGGCAGTAGAACAATAACTTCACTCTCTGCCAGCACAAGTTTCGAGTGAGTCACATCCTAGAGCCATTTAAAGCTTGGCTATTTTTACAACAACCATTTTCCTTAAATACATATTCATTTCATGCTTTTTCTTGCAAGTACAAGCAAGTTTTAAATTTAAATTGCTTTATAATACATATTTAATAAATTTGACTAAATAGAAAATGGTATCAAATCGCTTTTGAGATTCAAGTGTAGAACGACAGAAAATGGTGGTAGTATTTTGTCTGTAGAGGGTATCAATATTTTGACAATTTATCACCTGCATTTAACTAATAAAATTACTAGAAATAAATTGTAAGAAACATTTAATTTTTAGCCTACTTATTATTCAAAGCCTTTCTTTTAATGTACTTTGTTCATTAAATTTTTTTGATTAAGTGAAGCTACTATATATTTAACACATATATTCCGGCAAAACCTTGGATTTTATTTTTCAAAAACATATTATAGTATTTTATTTGGTACTTAAAAAGTCAGGTAAATTTGTGACACAAATAAAAATTAAGCCCACATAGAAAAATAAACGAAATTTTGCTTGTGAATACAGGGAAACAGTAGAGGTATGGACTATATTCTATACCTTTGATTCTTCGTATGATCCAAAATTTTTAACCTCCAATTTAATCTGAAGATGAAATATAATTAAATTATATGAGTGTGATAGCCTAAAAAATATATATTGCAATAATTCATACAAATTATTATTTCACAAAAAGGGAGAAATATATACTTGTGTGGTTGTCTTTTTTTTGTTATATATAATAAACTGAGTATACAAATATTTAAACCTAATAAAGGTGATTTTGAAAAGACTAATGATAAAATTCAACTGCTACTTTTCATTTTCTTCTCTCACTCAAAATCAAAACATACATACAAAAAAAAATTCTATAATCAAATTTCAATTCATTCAAATATCTTTCAATAGATCAAAACTAATAACTATTTGCATTCAGAAAAAAATTAGAAAATCACCTTTCCAATTAAAAATATAATTAGAATCAAGTACACTTAAAAATAAGCACCGGAAAAGATTAAACTTTTATACAATATAAACACTTACAGACCACATGTAAAATTTACTTTCAAGCAGTTGCCAGATATCTTTTCAACAAAGTATCATGGAAGGATTGGAAAGTAGAATAATAATTCCAAATACAAAATATGTTGTTTAATCTTGAAAAATTTCAAAGACCTTTTTAAAAAAAATCACCAATTTTTTTCCTTGACATATGAAGGTTCCGTAGTTATACAATGATTATAGGTTTATGAACTCTTTAAGGGTTCATATACACCGAGGTGAGCGGTCAAGATGTAACCAAAAAGAAGCCTTATGCGAGCTAATAATCTTGTCTCATTGGTTGTTTTCTGAGTTCATCCTTTTCTTTCCGTGTACGTCAGAGGATCCCAAACTTTTTAAAAACCTCGAGGTTTACATCCTTGTACTGATTGTCTTTGTAAATAAAGTAGATATTACGTAGATCGCGTAAAATAGTGTCGTATCAACTTAACTCAACTTACGCTTGGTTTTCGAAATTCTTGCGGTATGCAAATACTTAAGGAATGTTACATCTGCTTACTTGATACAGATGTAAAGAAACATTAACGTCCTCCAATTCGTGTGGAGTGGTAGTAAGGAGAAAGGGTGCCAGCTCAGGTGTTGTCCAAGTCACCTGACCATGTTTCAAAATTACAGTCGGTCGAAAAAATAGTTGAGCACCGTGACCCTTTCAAAAAATGATTCGAAATGGAAAATGACCTTTTTTTGAAATGTATAATACATCCTCCACAGGATTTTTATTTACAAGGTTGGTAATTCGTTATTCTGTGATGGATGCAATGTATTGCTCATTCATTCGACCCCAAATGAATTTTATGCATCTTGTTAAGAGAACAACGACGAAAACAAACCGCCTCATTCCAATCTTGGTGTGAAAAGCAGGGGACGACAACAAGCCAACTCAACGAGACAAGACCTCCAATCTTGGTGTGTGTCTTGAAAAAACAGACAACAATCACTAACAGGTAAGTTTGATCCATGTTTAATGCATTCCAATCTTGGTGTATTAATTCACCCGAAAAAAAGGGGACCGAGTCGACTCAATTTTTTGACTTGAAGATTTTTTGATTTTGACTTGAAGCACGATGGACCAAATCGATGCCTTCCCCGAGCACGACCGTGGTGCCCGTTACACTGCCCGAGAAACCCGATGCGTTTCAATATGCAGCTCGGCAGGGCCAAGTCCGAGCTTCCATCATTTACCAGGAACCCAACATGAAATGTGTGTTTGTCTTGTTTTGTAAAGACAATTCGCTCCAAAAAAAGACGCTGGTGGATAATTTCAAGCGTGCCATAATGGAGGCGAAACACGTGAACGAGTTTAGGCCCGACGATGTGTTGTGGGAAAAAATCTCCAAGGGACTTTTGAAAAATTCCGATCGACCCCTGAAAAACACCGACAAGAGGATGGTGTATATTTATAATAATATATTTTTGTGAAAAAAAGACTTACCTTTGATTTCCGAACGGTAAAACCCGGAGAGATTCACCTTATTCAAACGACCAACGTCCCCATGCCGATCTATGAATTTCCATCCTCCAGTCTCAGGTGTCGAGACCAATCCCAATTTGTTTAGGAGGAGCTTTGAGCCGTTTGATCATATAGTCTATCATCGAATGGTGTTGGAGCCCCACGCGGCGTAACCGATCCCAGCTGGAACCCGTTACATCTTGTTGACGGTTCAAAAGACTGTGTTTGGTTTGGATATTATCCCCGAAACCATTCTCCCCCAGCTCATTGAAAATGGATTTAACCTGGGGGATTTCAGAAAAATGAAACGGTACAATCAAAAGGCCTACAAGCTACCTCCTCTTAACCAGGCTCATGTATCTGCAGAGACGAACAAACGACCCTTGGAAGAACAGCCCTGGGCCTTCCTCCAAAAGACTCAGGTTTCCAAACAGATCCAAAGTGCGCATCACACCCATCATTAGAACTATCTGAACATGTGGCTCCTGTGTTGATAGCCAGACTTTCAACTGCCTTGGCCTCCCCTCAACCCGTGATTATTCCAGAGCTTCAGCCCCCTGAGCGGATACCTGGGCTGACGACACCTGTTCGACTTGCGCAGATATCAGCGACACCTGAGCTGACAACACCTCAACCATCTGTGCAGATCCTTTTACCAGACCCACCAGTCTCTAACCACCCGTCCAATTACCAGATCCACCTGTGGTCGAGACTTTGGAGTCGACCCTTACGGACGCCTTTTCAATGGATCAGATCATGTCGTCTGTATTTGGAGATTACTCACAACAGGTGATTCAAGCACCCTTAACTCATACCCAAGAACCCCAGGTGCTTGGCACGGTGCCTTCCCTGTTTGACGAGAGTAAAGATTTCATCTCGTTCTTGGATCATTTCGAAACAGGTTTGGCCAGGGAGTAACAAGAAATACCCATGGACTTGACCATGCCCCGATTGAAAAAGAATGTGAGAAAAACCACTGGGTTTAAAGTGATTAAACAGTTGGATCTGTCTGTACGCAATTATTGTTTTGTAAATATTGTATATATTTTTTTGTAAATAAATTTTATTTTTGCCTGAAACAAGTCTAATTTTTTGTCCAAAAAAATACCACGCTTGGAGACTAGAGTATATATATAAAAAAATGGTTTCGGTAAAAAATTTATTGGACCAGTGTCGATATCGCACCACTATCGTTTTTGGAAATCTAGGTCGGTGGCCGGATCGAGTCGCTTATTACGAGCAAGACAATCCTTATACCATCATTTTTGAACCCAACTTTGGTGTGCACATTCCTTGGTCGTTTGGAAAAACGGTGATTGTGTTTACGAGTCATTTGGATTTGACGTGGGAATAGGGGTCGAGTTGGGATTTTATCAAGTGGGTCGTCCCCCATCTCACCAAGTTTGGGATGCGTATACTTTGGATTTTAAACGACAACGTCTCTTGGCGCATGTTGGGTCTCCAACCTTGGAAGAGGGCTTTGGAAAAACACGTGCAGCACTCCCATGAAAAGGTTTTGGCCAATGGGATGCCATCTGACGTCACGCTCCTCGAGCATATATGAGGTGAGCAGCCAGCCACTAGAATCATTCAGACATGTCTTTCTCGAGTCAACCAGCCTATTTTGCTCATGTCAACATGTTTCATCACGATAGCAAGCCAGTGCCCATCGAATTGTGCATTGCCACAATTCCCAGGGATGGCAGCGATCCAGAAGTGATTTGCATCACCGTGAATCATACCGGGCTGACTTCCCCGCCCAAAGATCCACAAGAATGCCCGTCTTCGTCTGGTACACCAACCGTTATTCAAGAGTGTACCCGTGGAATACCTGCCCTTTTTTGGGAAGGGCAAGTTTAGTTAGTCAGCTGGCCCGAGACAACAGGGGCCTGATGGTGGTGGGAACGAAGCAACAAAAATTTTTTCAAGAGCTCGTACTGTTTGCCATGTCCCTGGAGACGCTGCCCGAATTCAAAGACATTTGCGATGGAACCTTACCCAACCCCGTGCAAGAGGAAGAGGACGTTTCGTACTGCACCATGGTGCAGTAGCGCACATAAGAATTTTTCAAGGGGGGTCCGGGGTTGAAAGTTCTCCATTCTTGTATCATGCTATTTTTGATTTTGTCGATTTTCAGGAACAAAACACAGTAAAAAACTAATTATTGAATAAATAATTAGCATTAATTAATAAAATTAATCATTAATAACAAATATTTAATTAAATTTTACGTATTATATACTTAGAATTATAACCAATCGGAAAAAAATCAAGGGCTTTGGGGAGGTCCGGACCCCAGGACCCCTCTCTCCCTTGTGTGCGCCACTGCCATGATGAAATCCTGCCAATTTGCCAAATACCTGCAGCAGTTTAACAAGCTGCATGCGGAATGGAGCCACAAAGTTACGGTATTGGCACAGTAAATGGACACTGGACCGGAAAAAGGGGACTGTGTCAACACAAGAGTCGACTCGGTCCCCCTTTTTTCGGATCAAATATTGTACCAAGATTTGAGAGTGCATATTTTTAAAACTTGTGCTGAAGGCTGCGCTGAATTTCAGCTAATTTGCGCTGAATGATGCTCCAAGGTTGGATTCATCTGTATAGTGGCACATATAAAAGTTTAGTGGGCTCGTCTCATTTGTGCTGAATGAAAAATTTCTTTCAAGGTTTCAAAGTATCAATAAGATGTCTGGTTACACTGTTTCAATGTTGGAAAGCATCAGCCAATAGGAATCGATTCACGTGACCCAGCAGAGTATAAAAGGCGAGCGCTCAGCAGCTAGAGACATTCTCACTCAGTCAGAGCAACATGTCTCAGCTAGCCTTTTTCACCCACGCAAACGTGTTTCACCATGGTGTCCAACCTGTACCTATCGAACTGTCCATTACCAGCATTCCGGAGGATGGCAAATATCCGGAAGTGATTTGCATCACGGTGGATCACTCCAACCTCATCATGACCTCCAAAGACAGCCGAGCCAACAGGTACTTCAATGAACGCCTCAGTCTGAAAAGCCACCTGCCCGGATCTGTGCCCCTAGAATTCCTATCTTTCTGCGTCAGGGGCAAGTTTTGTCACCTGGACCAAGGAAACAGAGGCCTCATCGTCGTCAAAAGAGCAGACCAACGGAAATTTTTTGAAAAACTGGGACTTTTTACAATCAACTTGGGAACGCTGCCCCATTTCCGAGATTTGAATGACCGCACCCTGCATGACCAACCAGCACGATGAGGTACACGAGGACTATGACATTTTCGAGTGCAATATGGTGAAATCCTACCGATTTGTGCAATACCTGCAGCACTTTAACAAGCTTCAGGCGGAATGCAAAAAACAGACTGGCCATCTAGTAGAGTGAGTGAGTGAAAAAAAAATTATACCGAAAAAAGGGGGATCGAGTCGATTCGGTTCTCCTTTTTTCAAGACATAATATGCCAACGTTGGAAGGCATCTTTTTTAAAACTTGTGCTGCTTCACAACATGAGTTTGCGCCAGCCAATAGGAATCGTTTCACGTGACACCACTAGAGTATAAAAGGCTTAGAACATGCACAGTAATTTTGACGAAAATTCATGATCATCAAATTTAAATGCTAATAAAATACTTATTTCTTAAACTATTTTTTATCCTGTGGTTTGGGACACTTCAGAGGGATCAAGAAGTATATCAATGACGTTAAAAATGCATAATGTGAAATTTATTTTTATTTATCACGTTTTTCTTAACTTAAAAAATTTTTTTGCTAAATTTTCCTAAAAATAATTTTTTTTTAAAAAAAAAGGCGATATATGTTAGTTACTTAATAGTTAGGAATTTTTAAGCCTATTTATGTTCTTTAAAACAATAAAATTATTCAGAAAATCAATTTTTGAAAAATTTATCTCCGAACCTAGTCGGATACATTTTATTTACAGAGATATGTATATATGCATGTATTTGAATAAAAATCAATGAAACAAAAGCATTCACTAGAACTTAATGAAATTCAATACAAAATTTACAAGTTTGTTGAAAAACTGAAAAATTATTGAGTTTTTGAAAAATAATCTGATTTTTTTACATTGCATTGTCTTTCTAAGCAACAAATTGTTCGATGTCGTCCATTTTGTTATTCAATTCACCATTAGAATGTGCGTCTAAACAACTACACGCATACTTTTTATGATGTTCCTCGTTTCGGATGACTTGGGAATAGAAGTTCCGTTATTCATTTAAATTTTCTCGTCGGAATCTGCATTAATGATATTTTTTGAGCTTTGAACAAACTCCAAAATGTCTTTGTATGCTATAATTAGGGCTGTACACATTGCTGCAACGAATTCTCCAGATTAGGGCCGATCCTAGGGTATCGGTTGCCCTCATGCAAACACTTAATATGTGCTCCCCCCAAGAGAACTTTTCATATTTTGACTAATACTTAACGTTGACGTTAAAAACTCATCTACTTATATAAGAATAAAAAGTAAAACACATTAATAATAACTCAAATAAAATTTGAAGTGCAGAACTTACTTTTTGGTCAGGTAATGAGTTATAATAGCGACAAAATAATAAACTCTAACAAAAATATAACCTTTAAAATAAAAATAAACATTTTATAATTTTAAAAATGCAAAACAACAGAATTTACTCAAAAAATACAATCTAATAAAAATAAATATTAAGGTACAAATCTCGTGAAACAAAAAGTATATAAATTAGTCCATCTACTAAGACTAAGTAATAAACTATACCGTAAAATATGGTGTATAGCGCGCACTTTTAACTCAAAAAATAAGATTGAAATTTACGGTTGCGCGTTATACGCCGGGTATAAAAATGATAGCTTTAAAAATAACAAAAGAGATACACATAAAAAAAACTTACTCCTACACATATTGAAATACTTTTTTTTTTAAGAAATGAAATGCCTTATGAAGTAAAAGAGTTCTATAGTTCTAGAAGTATACTATTTTTTCAAAAGTATGGGATAGTGCTCCGTATAATCGACTTCAAAACATAAGATCATTGCGCACATGCATTTCAGGTTTCTTCATAAAAAAGGGTGTGTATATTATATACGGCGAATATATCTAAAAACTAAAATCGCAGCTAGAAAGTATAGGGGCACGCTATACACCGGATTTTACTGTAACTATAAAATAACTTTCCAGGCTTTCTGAGAAGCAAATTTGTTAATAATTTCGGTTAAATCAATTTTTTCTGAGATTTCGTATTCAATTGAGACTATGGCCAAATCTGAAAGCCTTTCTTGTGTCATATTATTTCTCAAGTAATTTTTAATGATTTTTGATTTACTGAAACTTCTTTCACTGTGTGGAAGCTAAAGAAACAGGTAAAATTAAAAAAATTCTTAATGCTAGAGCAAAATTGGGAAAAGAGCGAATAAGATCATTTTTCATTATAATTTCTAATATCTCAGTTGTCTGTTTTTTACCAGGAAAAATATCTTTGAATGAAGTTATTTCATTAAAGAGCTGTATAGCGTCTATATCTTTCACAACACTTCCTTCCTCCTGTACTTGTAACTTAATATCTAATTCCATACAGGCTTTCATGAGATCATTATCAGAAATTTTATGAAATTCATACAGTAAGCAAAATATTGAATTACATTCAGATAATAAGGTAAATCTTTCATTTACTGAAGAGATCGCGTGATCAAGAGTTGCAAAATAGAAATTAGTCTTAAATTGATGAAAGGGATTATAAAAATGGTTCATCACAGCTCTCGTAAAATCCAATAAACGGACCTTTTTCCTTAGCTTCAAGATGGGAAATTCGGAATGAATACCTAAATCTGTAGCAAGTGTTGCTGCTGTATCAACGAATATTTTAAAATTATCGTCAGATCTTTGAGAAATTAAATATTTTTTAAGATTATCTAAGCCTTCAATGCATTCCACGATGTTTAATTTAGGATTTTGAAGCATTTTACTCAATACATCAATTCTTGATAATAAAGCATGCCAAATTAAATTTGAACATTAAAATTTAAATGTTTCGAGACTTAATTATTGATTCAGCACCCATTTTTGTTTTTGTGTCTCTGGTGGTATCTTGAATTAATGCGGTAGTAATGTTTTTTAGGCCTTGTTTAGAGGTCTAATTGCATTGATACGACTTTCCAACCTTGTTTCACTTAACGGTTTTAAAAGACTTTTTACGTGTTTTTTTTAAGTAAATCCCATCGATAAGGTGATGCAGAAAAGTAATTATTTACCTCTTGTACCGTATAAAAGAACCCAGAAATTTCACTACTAGAGCTAGCAGCGTCATTAACGACGAGATTTAATGAATGAGATGCACACCACATGTATAATGCTCTAGGATCAATATCGAGAATCCGTTTCTGAAGCCCTATATTTTTCCCCTTCATGTTCGATCCATTGTCGTAGCCCTGGACTCGAATATCTTGAACTTTGAGATGCAGACTAATAACTTCTCTAATAGAAAATTACACAGACCTTCTCCAGTGGTATTAGTTACTGGAAAAAATTATAGCAAAAATTCTAAAATATCTACCTTACCATCATTATGTCCACACATCTAATTATAAACGTTATTTGTTCTCTCTGTGTGACTAATATCTGGTGTAAAGTCGAGAATTATAGTGTAATATTTTGCTTTTTTAACAATGCGTGTTATTTCATTACGAATGGATTCGGCTGAAATATTAATGTGTTTTCGCACTTCTACATTGTAAATCTGAAAAGTTTAGGAAAAAGAATCTCTCTCGAAATTGTGTGTGTGTGGCGCGAGTCTCTTTAAATAGTGAACCGAATCACCTGCAAATTCTGGGGCAGGACTTACTACTGTATTCCAAGCTGAGTCTCTGATTGGATATTTTCAATCGCGCAGAGTTACATTTTATAAAATTTATGGGTCTTTCGACCCGAACAGGGTGCGACAATCCTTTGACAGTCCCTTTTCGAAAGAATGTAACAACATCCGGTCAAGGGGCAAATATAGAAATTACCAATAAAAGGGGAAGTCCAGCCTCTTATCAATACATAGGACAGAATCGCAGTATTAAGCGACAAAATAGAAAGCGTTTTGCCTTGAAATTTTTTGATTATTTTTCTATATATGGTGCTGGACTATTTTTTTTGCTTGTTATTATTTATTCATTAATTAAACTTAATTATTCCAATAAAGTTGAAATAAAAAAAATCACATTCTCAGACATTAGGGTATCCCAGGTGGTATTCGAAACCACGACCTATGGATTAGAAATCCTAAGCGGTATTCATCGCGCTACGGGGACACAACGAACCATTTTCCTTTTCTATATATGCAGTTGAACTAATATTTTGTTACTATTTATTAATTTTTTTTTTAACTAATGAATTAATATTTGAAAAACCTGTATTAACATCAAGTGTCTGCCACTACGTTTAAAAAAATGTATTTGAACTTGAATGGATGAATAGAATAATAAGTTAACTAATAGTAGAAATTGAAAAATCAGATAAATTCAAACCGAATCAAATTGAACCTCGACTGATTTAACGTGTATCAGTCATTCTATACGGTTTGCCTTTAATGGCACCAAGACTTGAATCCACGTTTCGACAGATCCAAAGTCGGCCACGATTTCGAAATTATGACCACTTGGCTATTACATGACCATATTTAAGTAATCTATAGGATCAAAAGTTTCCAGATACTTCTCGAAAAGCTTGATTCTGTCAATGACGACACTCTTCAGGATCATAGACAAGCATAAAATAATTCTGACGAATTCTTTGTCATAATTCCATAGTTAGAAAGTACATTGGGAGAAAAATGTAATCTAAATGATTTTTAACGTGGTAAAGTGACTGTTAGTTAATATGGTCAATATTTTCGTGACATTTCTACTGTGTGTGTTATAGGTGCCTCGTTCTCCTATATATGATGTTAACAGGTAGTGTAAACGTGCAAGAGACATAACTGTGCAACCACCATCTAACAGACCATGTTGTCTAGTAAGCAGAGATCGCAGATTACTTAAGATAGTCGCAATTGCATGGATTAAGAAACTCCAAGAAGCTTTTGGATGTAACATTAGTACAATGATAGTTAGCAACGGACTGCGAAATCTTGGTTTTCATACCAGAGCTCTGCTGTCTACAAACCAAATATTACCACAACCAATGCCATTATAACAACCAACCGTTTGCTATGGTATAAACGTCAACAGCACTGGAGACTTCAAAAAAGGCTTCACGTGTTTTGGAGCGACGAATCAAGCAGCAACTGATGGTAGACTCTGGATAGTGGCATAATGGAGAACATTTGGCCCCCTTCTGCAAAGTCAGGATTTGGGCCCCCATTAACCCTGTCCCCCCACGATGCGGGGGTGTACGTTACGCTATTGAATTTGAGTGTGTATATAACCCGGTAAACGCTTTAAAACTGACTGTATTGAACCGCAAATAAAGCTTGAAGGAGGAGATATAATGGTTTAGAGATGTTTTTCATAGTATGGCCTAACCCTTTAATTATTGCGCAAGTAACTCTCAAGACAGAAGTCTGTCCCAACATTTCGGTCAATTCCATATTGCCTCTATAATACATAACAATTCGAAGAAGGTTCATTTCTGTTTCGTAAGAATCGCGCTCCTATCTATAAGAGGTGACATGGTTTATGACATGGAATTCAAGAACTGGACAGGCCTGCATCAAAGACCGAGTCCCATAGAACATCTATGGGACGATTTAGTTCGATTGCGCCATCCCAAATCGTTAACAGGGTTGACAAGAGTTTTTCTGCAAGAATAGTGTCATACCAGCGTTTCTTAAACTGTGGGGCGCACCCCCCTTGGGGGGGCGTGGCAATTCTACAAGGGGGGCACGAGCATATTGAAAAGTCAAAAACAAAAGATTATTCAAAAAATTATTAATTTACTGAAAGTAACAAACAAAATACATTCTGACAAAATAAAAAATAAAATGCATACTTACATTGATATATTATACTTATAAATGTATCAGTGCTACACAATGTATTTTATAATTAATTTAACAGTCTTAATTTAAGAAAAAGTTTATTAATTACCAGTGACCTCATGGGCTTATCATACACATAAATAAAAACAAAAATTAACACTTACCTTGATAATTTGTCCGGTTTATAATTTTTCCCTTAACTGCAGATTAAAAGTTAATCGATTCGCTTCCCAATGCCAAACGTTTTCCACGTAGGCACGCGTATGTGATTTTTTTTTGTGTGTGTGGAGGGAGGGAAAAAGAAGAACAAATAATATGAAATAAGTAAATCCTTCGCAAACACTGTCAATGTCCTTTTATTGCATCCGAAAGCCTACGGAATAATTTTATGGATAGCACTGCACAGAAAAGATCGTACTTCGGAGAGACGTATATATATGCCAGAGGAAATAAACGCTTTGCCTTAGTGAGGCGTTTATATACGCTTAAGAGGTTAAAATCGTTACGCAGTTTTAGGGTCAAAGTATAGTATTAACGAATTCAATATGTTATTGTATGAGGGGGGAGCGATAAAAATTATGATTGAATACTGGGTCACGAATATTGCAACTTTGAGAAGCACTGCGTTATACAGCTCTTCCTGAAACATTCAAAAAACTAGTGAATAGTCTTCCCCCCCGGTGGTGTGTTTTTCGCAAAAAGGAGCCAAATCATATTAATTTTTTACTTTTTTATAAAGCAAACATACCGGAATAAGAATACTTTTGATCATATAATGTGTATTGCAGGAAACATTTCATAATTTATTTGTTATTTAATGCAAGCAAGTGAATCTTCAGTAGTTGGACAATATTTCAAATTTTTTCCATCTCTCTTTGTTGTAGCACAACTGAGTAATGAAGATGTGAATGAATGAATAATTTCTAAATTTATAAATTCTATGTTAATTTTAAATGGTTTACCTCCTTGTAATAGCGGTTGGTTATGGTCATGGACTCATGGCTGAAATGTCATGAGCTCGCGCCTTGTGCCACTGAAGACCCACTGTGTAGAGGAGTTGATGCAAGTTAAATCTGTCGAGGCTCAGTGTTCCCTCATTAGCGTGGCGTGGAAGTTTGGAGAAGGGGTACCAGGTGTTGTCACTTAACCATGGTTCAAAATTATGAGATATGTCACCAATACACTTCGTGTTACTTATAGAGTGCTACGCTAATATATTATGTCTCATAACTTACGCCTTATAAATTATGAATCTTATTACCCAACAATGATACGCCCATTTTCAAATAATGGATATTTTTTCTCAATAATACATACTGAAATTTGTAATGTATTATCACTAAAGCAGAAATATTATTAACGAAAATGACAAGATTAAAAACTACAAAATTTTTAATATTAACTGAATATTTATATGCATAAAAATTTCCGAGTCCTTTTGAACATTTAAATAGTACCAAACATTTTCAACAAATTTCATAAAAAGCAGCAATTACCAGCACTTACAGACTGATTCAAAAATAATGTGACTAATTTCAGAGTATTATAACTTTTTATTGAATTATGTTATTTATTTACATGAAATTTTTAATGTGGTTTTCTTTAGCATACTACACTGCGTAAACGCTTAGGACAATCCGAAAGAGTTTTTTCGACCCTATTTGGGGGTATTTTTCCAATTCTTTATTTGCTTTCTTTTTGAAGCCCTTGAAAGCTCTTATTGTACGGCTATCTCATTGTTTTTTTAAGCATCCCCACAAAAAATAATAGCAAGGGGCACAATCAGGAGATGATAATAGTCAGGTTAATTTATTATTATTTTTTTTATCTTTCAGCCATTTTAAAGTCGATTTTGCTGTATGACTTGGTGCAGAATTTTGGTGAAAAACAAAGTTTCCTTGAGGATAAAGGTGTTTACGTTTTTTGATCATGCGCTTCAAAATTTTATTCTGAAAGTATTTAGCATCAATTTTAGCCTTTAGTCCTATAAAAAAAAGGTTTTGTTAAGCCTTTTCCAGTAAAATGTATAGTATCTTCGTTTTGCCAAATGCAGTTTACAGATGAAACAGTGCCTCATTCCTTGTTTTGTATCTACCTTTGCGTAACATTAAATACGGCTGACATTTGATGAAATTCTGATTTATTCACTTTTTTATAGCCAGTCGATTGTAATACCTATAGTTTCTTTGCTTTAGTTCCTTGAGACAGAAGATTTTCCACAGCGATAAGTCATTTTAGCTTTTTTTTTCCTTTTTTACCAAGAACATCCTTTCGTCCCCATTTTTCCCCGGAGCTTTTGATTGCCAGCCAATTTTCATATCTTTTTGAAGTTTAAATTGTAATCCATTTGAAAAATGTCTTTTCTGGTTTTTAAATGCTTTATTTGTAATAGAAGAGCAACCATCCTTCAAAAGTTTTAAAATTTCGTTTGAGGATCTAATTTCCCCATAGTTTATTCTCACTAATAAAAACAGTTAGATTGTAAGTTTAAACATTTCATTTTTAAAATAAAACTGGTAGTAAAGCGTTTAAAATTTTCCATAAATAGTTTATATGCTTTTAAAATTGGTCACACTAATTTTAAATCCACCTGTAGAGCTAAGATAAAGAAACATATTTGGATTTTTAAGGAGTATATTGATTGTGCTTCTGACCGAATATACACAAACTACATGACTGAGAGTCAGTCAGTACACGTACATACACTTACATTATTATTGATCAGATATCTGTTTTTCCGGCTTTTACTGAAGCAAAATAAAACATCTTGTCTCCTTCCGAGACCCATCAGGGAATATCCAGTTGCAGTAACTTTCTTTTAGTTTTAAGAAACACAATATAAGTAGAATTTACTCTTGCGAAAGAACACTGCGGTTATATTTTCTCATGAGAATATTGTACTTGTAATAAAGTTATGTTCAAAAGTGTAAGTTTTGTTATGCATGAAGATAATTTGATTTTATCTATATTTAAATATATCACACACTGTAATTAGATATGTTTAAGTGTTAATCTCTTTACAAGAACAAACACATAATTACTCGAGTGAGTGAGAGTTATATTAACGTCACAATAAAAAGCAACGCAAGAGCTATGGCGACGGATCTCGTATTTGTGAACCTTGGTCAAGTGATGAGGACGACATCTGAACTGGCACCTCCTCTCTTAAGTACCACACTATTCCAAAGGGAAACACTAAACTCGATAAATTTAACGGCCATCTCTCTCTCGGTCCGCACTACTTGGAGGGTCTTCAGAGTGTGACGGGCTCACGCGTCTTTTCTTTAGCATGACCTCTGGGTTCTTTGGGGGCCAAGATTAATGGCAACTCTTTTCCAACCAAAACCCAAGAAACGAAACGTGAAGTGGAAATGCAAATAAGATAGCTTTTAAATAACAGAAGTTTCAGTAAGTTGGATGGCAATTTGGGGAATGTTATGCGTGAGAGTGATACAAGCATTAATTGATAGTCAGTTGAAGTTAACTTAAAGATTAAACCATTAGGTCAAGGTGCATACCATTGCACGCGTGCCCAAATGCCTCTACATAAGATTGAAGCTAAGATTGGATTAAGGTAGGATTGACTATTTGATATTAGGACTTGTAATATTATTAGAAGTGAAATTAGGTGGATTAGATATTGATAGTGGTCCAAATTACGCGATTCGGTATAACTATTATTGTGTGTTTGTTAGTCGTAGATTCTCTCTTAACTATAATCATCTAAATTTTTATACGCTTATGTTACATTCTTAATAAAGTCATATTAAGAGTTTAAAAATGTCTATTCCTTTTGTAAACCCTACACCTCTAGCTCACGCAGATAATCAAAGAAACGGTCACCTTAGGGGGGCGGTTTCACAAGAGTTTGTGACCATAACCACTAAGCTACCACGGCCACCATAAATATGTGAGGGTCATCCAGAAAATAAAGGGGGAAAATATGGGTTGGAGGCCCGCTTTGCGAGCCATGTACCCAGTGACATCCAGCGACAGAAAATAAAGACTGTTTAGTAATACAAAGTGAAAAACACAATATTTATTGAAATAAAGCCAATCCTGTCACATGAACCTTCTTTCGCTTTTTTACGTGATCATTTCCTTCACTTAATACATTAGTTGTATCTCATCAAGCGCTATAGAATTCTTATATAATACTCTTCCCCCACCTGTGCATTAAGCCAAGTGTCCAATGCGAATTGTCATCGTAAGAAGACTGTGGCAAGCCATCCGAAACAAGAGATGAAGAATGATTTCTGGAGGAGCAGTGCTACTTCATGGGAATTTCCCACCCTCACAATGTTGCTTCAACTTAACAACTGCTGGATGAATTCAAATTGCGACATGGTCGATCTTCGTTGACCATATCGTGGGGTTTCAGCGTAAGTTAGAGGTGTGGGATTTTCGAAATGATGAGACATTTTAGAATTCTTAATATGACTTTTATTAAGAATTTAACTTAAATTACTTATATATCTAACAAACTTATATTAAGTGAGAATAAACCAAAACACGTAGTCTTAATTAACACAGATCGCGCAATTAGATCACTTATCAATATAATTATACTATATCCGCCTACTCTCAATCTTAATAATATATTCGCATTCAGAATATAATCTTCCTACCTTGGTTTCTACGCAACGTCCAATCCACTTCAGATATTTCTCTAAGTTGGCGTACAATGGTATGTACCTTGGATGAATGGCGATATTTTCGTGATTCTTAGGTAAGCCGTCACTTTACACTTCTATCTTCTCTGAACTGAACTTTCTCTAAATTGCCATCGCGCTCACTAAAACTTCTGTCCTTTTAAAGGTTATCTTATTTGCATCTATCCTTCGTTTCACTTCTTGGATTTGGGTTGGAAAAGATTTGCCATTAATCGTGGCCGTCAAAGAACACAGAGGTTATGTTAGAGAAAGGACGCGTGAGATGTCACAAAATGAGGAATTTTTAATCATCCACCCTTCAGTCCGGACCTTGATCCAAGAGATTACCATCTTATAACTGATCTGT
The DNA here is from genome assembly GCA_019973955.1 of Trichonephila inaurata madagascariensis. Lineage (NCBI taxonomy): Eukaryota > Metazoa > Arthropoda > Arachnida > Araneae > Nephilidae > Trichonephila > Trichonephila inaurata. The sequence goes on along the minus strand of BMAV01021214.1, from coordinate 40,929 downwards.
TACCTGCGATAATGCATTGGGCATATGCATTAAACCCGGAGTGGGCATTAAGTCGATCGCGATCGACCGGTGGACCGCGAAGACATTTTGGTGTGACCGCCTTCACGTAAGATTTAAGACTCGCATACTTAAAGACATATATTTCTGGCACACCGATCTCAGCTAGACTGGAGAATGGGCTCTTCACAAAGCCTGCGACTATGTGCAGAGTAGGGGTCTTCAAAGCGTAGGCGGTGAATTTCATAAAAATTTCCTGACTGTAGTATTTTTTGGCAGTCATGTGGCCCACGGATCACTGCTAATTTATTAATGTGGTTCACTGATTATTCTAAATGTATTACTTTGTCTCTCAAGCGAGAAAGTTGGAAGACCCCTTAGTGTGGACGACACATGTATCATTATTAGAAGCGCACATTTTCTGCGACTATAGGTGGAAAATGTGATCACTGCATACCAGCCACAGAAATGGGTTTTCCCCCACACAACGACTAAAAGCAAAATAAATGTTGAACAACTCTTCCCACGATAACACAGGATTGGCTACTGAAACATCACTCGAGACATTCAAGATTGTGGCGGACAGTATGCAGACGAATTCTTCTGCTGAGACTATAACTACGAGAACAAACTTTAAATGAAAATGATTTATTTTTTAATGGATTTTGAAATGTTTGATAATAAATGCATCATTTTGATATCATTAAATTTGTGGGTATAATTATTATATTTTTCTCTTGGGTTTTGCTTAAAACCTGGTGTTAAAAGAGTAAGTGTTTTTAAATTCCAGTTATGTAAGTACACATTCTGTATTTATTATTGCTTCTTTACAAATATTGTTAAACTTTTTTTAGTTCACCCCACCTACGCCACTGGGTGGACCGCAACTGTTTGAAAAAATTAGAAGTAGACCGTATCGTGCAAAAGTCTGCCCACCTGCATTAAACCAATGCATAGTTTAATGCATTGATGGCAGAAGAGTACAACGCGGGAATTCTGAAGCTCATCAATAGAGTGAGTGAGTGAATATTAACGTCGCACTGTTCAGCTAAACGAGGGCTTTAGCTCATGAATAGAAAGGAGAAATGAAAGAAGTTTAAAATATGAAACAGAATTATTTTTTTCGTAAATGTAGTGTTTTCATTTCATATCAGTAAACAATCTTTATTTTCTGGTCTATTTTCGTAGGTTATTTTAAAAGGCTTCTTCAATTTATATTAATAAAAGTGTGATACCGCCCCCCTTGGGTGACCGTATCTTTGATTGTCAGCGTGAGCTAGAGGTGTAGGGTTTGCAAAAGGAATAGACATTTTAAATTCTTAATATGACTTTATTAAGAATGGAACTTAAATGTATAACAATTTAGATAATATTGTTTAAGCAATAATCTATAATGAACAAACACACAGTAATAGTTAAACCGAATCGCGTAACTTAGACCCCTATAATTATTTAATCCGCCTACTCTCACTTCTAATAATATTACAAGTCCTAATATCAAATAATCAATCCTACCTTAATACAAATTTAGATTCAATCTTATGAAGAAACGTCTGGGCGCGCGTGCAATGGTATGCACCTTGACTTAATGGCTTATCTTCCAGGTAACTTCACAATTGGCTATCAATTGACACTTGTATTTCTTTCAAACAACATTCCCCAAATTACCATTTCACTTACTGAAACTTCTGTTATTTAAAAGCTATCTTATTTGCATTTCTTTTTCACATTTCGCTTCTTGGGTTTTGGTGGGAAAAGAGTTGCCATTAATCTTGACCCCCAAAGAACCCAGAGGTTATGTTAAAGAAAAGACGCGTGAGCCCGTCACAAAAGGAATTATGGTGTATTGTTGGTGCAAAAACGGAATGGTTCAAATGCGTAAAATTTTGTTCGGTAAAACTGCAGGTCAGTGTGAGCCAGTCATATGCGGAGATTCCTAGAGATTCCATCTAACCGCCTTAAGTTTTGGAAAAGTTGTATAGAAAATTTCGTTTTAAAATGTTTTAAAATCAGTTCATTCAAGGATGTGTTCCATCTTTTGCTAGTGCGAACATTTCCATCGGAATATGAATATTTTCTACATGTGGAAAAGATAAATGTTAGAATTCATACAGATGAAACTTCCATTAATAATTCATAAAGCATATGTCTGTCTTAATAAATATTCATAAATTGATTGAAATATGGCTATTTGCTTTTCTATTTAAGTTTAAAAAAAGGGGGGGAGCCTAGAGATACAGAAAAAGAGTGAGACAGAGAATTTTGTTCATTGCATTAGTATTAAAGAATGTATTCAAAATATTTATTAATGTAGTCGTTATAGAGTTTAATAATAAAGCCCTCCCCCTAAAATTTCCATTTTTTTTGCTCGAATACTATAAAATAATTGAATATCATTGCTATAGGTGGTGATGCTATGCTCCACGAAGTGATGTTTTCGAAATTCATTTTGAACTTTTTGAGTTCAATGTTGAAGTGATTTGTTGTATACTTTGCAGCCTTAGCACTCAAATGTACATTACATTTTAACCCTTTATCCACATCATTATGATTTACTGCAGTTTTTTTTTCATGCAATACTTTTTTTTGAATCACTACAATGAAAATTAAGGGATATACATAAACAAAATACTCAACTTTGGGAAATTTAATCCGTTAGAGCTAACTAATTAATTAAACATATTCAACTGTAAAATTAATTATATACACTGTTCACTTAAAACAAATAGTCAAATCGTTTTCTAAGGTCTTCCTTAACATACAAAAAATAAGACACTTACCTTTTGACATTAACTATTTTTTCGGAACAAAAATGACAATCTTCGCTGAAAACGCAACTTCTGCTCTAAAACTATTCGCCTTTTCCGCTAAAATACTCATCATAGAACCCGTGCTGCCATATAACTTGGAAGAGTGGATTTCAAAGAATATTCCTGCTAAGTATCGTCAGAGTATTCGTAAAAATGGCTATTCTATGTAATTTTAAAGTGAGTGGTACTTATAAGTACCGTCGGTAGATAAAGGGTTTAAACGATTCTTCTATTATTTGAAAGAGCCAATTGTTTTTCAAAAAAAGATTGTTTTTGTTCAGGATACGTCCACTAATTAGCAATTTTTGTTAAATTTTCGAAAACAACGCTGAAAAGAGTCACTTTTCTATTTTCTAAATTTTAAAATCCTTCATCCAAAAATTTATTGATCCAAATGATATATTATTTCAAATTTGCGAAGGAAAAAAGCAGCCGAGAACTCCAGTTATTTGAATAATAATGCATTTCTTAATGGACAATCATAAACAGATAACTACGCGAAAACAACTCGCTGTGTACACACAAAGAAATATTATAGCAGAATATTTGTGGTAGTGAAAAACTTTGCAAATAGGCTTACAACGTTTCAGAAACAGCTCTCTAAAACCGTTCCAAAAAGGGGAACTGAAGAAAAGTTTCTCCCCCAAAACCCAAGTCAATACAAAAGATCCTGGTCTCTAACTGATCTCACTTTTAAACTACATTTTTTTTCAAAAGCTCTTTATTTATGCTCATGGAAATTTATAGAAGAGTCAATCCCAGAGTCTCTTCCCGAGGATTCCTTGGCGACATCGTATTTTTCAACCAAAGACGATGAATGACTATGGTTACCAAAGTTTTATCTTTTCAAGTACTCTTGGGCCTGGCTGGGGGGCGTGGTTGACGTGTTGGCCTGCACCTAAGGTTGGGGTTCACCCCCCTCAATCAGGGGTTTTCATGATGCAGGAAATCGACAACGGTCATGTAGTGATTATCACTCAGGTGCCCCCCCTAGGGAGGAAACTGGGCGTCAAAAAAACTGCGGTGTTGTGGATCCGCCCTGGTGCCGCTCTAAAAGAGATACTAGCCCCCGGGAAAGTACTAGGTTTTGGGAAATTCCACACCCCATTAGAAATAAAAAAAACCCCTGGGAAGAAAAAATTTTTCCTGTAAAACCAAACCTCAAAAAATTGCTGAGGAAAAAATAGTGGGGTGTTTCAATATTATTCGTACCACATAAAGGACAGATAATTGACGCTCTTTAAAAAAGATTATCAATTTTAAAGAAATTTTCCTCTATATTGTGAGAGGTTTATTCGCTCTATAAATAAATATAACGTTTCATAAACATTCGTGATTTTATTAAAATAGAACCTCGAAGCCTTTGTTGAACCGAGAATAATTATAACATTAATAAATTTAATGAAAAAAAAAGATAAATATTCGAATGCATTTTAGGCTTAATATGATATCGAAATCAATAAAAATGCTTCAAAATGAAACATATTCTCATAACTAATTACTACATAATACAAAAGTAAACATGTAGTTTTAAGATGTAACTATGTTTACAAAAGTTTTAAGGAGTAAAAAAATTATAACTATATTGCTAAATTTTTCATTTCTCTTACTGGGGGGGGGAGGAGATTCGGGAAAAATTTTTATTCTAAAAAACCCATTTTAAAAAACCCAAAAAGTTCGAGCTGGAAAACCTTTTCACTTTTGCAGTTGTCATTGTCAAAACTTCTCTTACATGACAAATATACATTATTTGCGACTTGTTTGTTGTAGATTAAAAATGAAAGGTCATGATTAGAAGTTTTAGTTCTTTTCTCTGTATAATAATTCTTGGCAAATATTTGTTCGGGGTGGAATTTTATTGTTTATTGGCTCAAGGGAATGGAATGTTGACTTGTCCTCTGCATGTTGTTAAAGTGGATTATATGAGGGGATGTTGATAGGTTTGCTGGAAGAATAAATAATTGTGCCAGTAAACAGTTGAATACTATGCACAGTTCATAATATTTGTTGATATTTGTTTGGTGAGGACTGTTTATTTAAAGTATTTACGTTTTTCATGTTGGCAAATTTAGCTTTTGGTTGTACTCGAGTCTGTTAGTTTTTCTTCTAGCTATCAATAAACTAAACTAGCACCTTTTTTTTTCTTTTCAGAAATTGGATATGAAATATATTCATTATTGTAGGAATTAAATAATATAATATACATCACACAGATATCAATGTTGTGACGTCTCTCGCGTCCTTCTGCTAACATAACTCCTATGTTCTTTGACGGCCACGATTAATGGCAAAACCTTTCCAACCCAATACCAAGAAGATAAACGAATATAATATGTAAATGAGATATACTTTAAAAGGATAGAAGCTTTGATGATAAGGGCGGGAAGTTTAGAGATATTAATTAGTGTGGAATCTTTCAGATCAAAAGAGTTAGCTTCCCCTATAGCTTTGGAAGAAATAGAAGTTCATTATAAAGAAATTGGAAAGCTCGCATATTTAATTACATTATAGATATCACCCCAATCACTGAAGGAAGGAATCTGCAAAAGTAATATTTGGTATAGGTAGTTAGATGAATCGGTTTATTTATTATAATTAAGATAAATGATCTAGTTGCGTGATCTGACTTGGGGAAAATAGGTTTTTTTGGTGTTTAATCTCACTTTTAAAAAAAGTTGTCAATTTGGGAAATTTAAATAATATAAGTTATTCTTAATAAAAGTTTATTAAGAACCAACATGTCTCATCATTTTGATAATCCCACACCCTAGTACGCGGACCCGAACGTCAGTCATCAAAGGATGGTTTTATGTCGCAATAGCTGAACTTTATAATTCTGGGTTAGGTAATCCAGATGGATACAGAATACTACCGGGGTGATTTTTTCAGGGTCAGAAACATTCGGGTTTTATGAACCCGGGAAAAAACTCAGGTTACTTGCCCCAAAGTAATTGTCGTTTAAACTTAAAAAACTCTCGGGGGAAGGGGGGTAAGATTGGTATTCGATATTTGGATCGGGTTAGTGAAAAAAATAAAACCCGGTTTTTGCGCAACCGGGCCGAATTAGCGAAGGTTTTTCCCCGCGGTAAAAAATAAGAAAAAACCCACAATCACAATTCAATCCCAAGAGGAAGAAATCGGGAAAACCCCCCGGTTTCGTTTAAAATTTTCAAAAAAATAGAGGGAAATTAGGAAGCCCCAAAAGGGGTTGGTGGCCCAATTTTGGTTCGACTCGAACCAAAAAACCCGGGGGAATGGGGAAAGTGCGCAATCCAAAAACACGGTACAATTTTTAAATTTCTTCCAAATTGAAGAGAATTTTTTTCAAATTTAAAAAAGGGGTTCAAGGGAACGATAATATTGGAAAGACGGGGTTAAAAGCCATGGGATCCTTTTGGAGCAATTTGGTAGAAACTGGGGGAATTCGGTGGGACGTAGACTAAATAACGTGAAATGATTTTTCGGAGTAGCCGAAAAAGAAAGGAGGGTTGGGGGAATAGATTTCAGAATAATGATCAGAGTTTTAAAAGGGGTTACCATTTCCGGGCGAAATGATAATTTTAAAAAGGGGGGACCGTAAAAAAGGGTTTTTCCCGGGGTAAAAAATTTCCCGGGTGGGGCGAAAAGGAGGAAAAAGGGGACGTTTAAAAATTTTTGAAAAGGGGCAAAGCCCTTTTTCAAGAGGTTTTCGACAAAGAGACAATTGGCCTTGGGTATGTTATCCCCCGGGGGGGAATTTCCCCCCACGTTCCTTTTTTACAAAATAACACTTTTTTAAAAAGCGCTAGGGAAAACCGGGGCAGATAAATCATTTTTTGGAAAAAGGGTATATAGAAAATTTTTTTTAAAGAAAATTTTAAAAATCCGACCCGGGTAATAACCCCGGGGGTGCGAAATCCCAAAAACTTTGGGGATCAGAATTGAATATTCGCATCAGACAATTTAAAGAAATTGGTCTTTTTCATGTTTGACGGATTTAGAAACCCATGTTTTTTGGTATTGATTTTAAAAGGGGGCGATAGTATTAATTTTGTCAAAATCTTTTAAAAAATTCGGTTTTTCTCAAAAAAAAAGGTGGTTGAAAATTAAAGGGGAAAAAAGTTGAAAATAGTTTTTATTTAAGAAAAAATTTGGGGGAGGTAGAAAAAAAAAAACTAAAAAAATTTGTTTAGTATTTTTAAAAAGGGTTGGTTTTGGGGCAAACCACCCCCATCATTTTTTATACCATAAAGGGACACGGGAGATAACCCACCAGTAGATTAAAAGGCCATATAGGGACCGCACTAAGCAAGAATTAGATTTTCACATAAAAAAAATGTTAAAAAAACGATTGTTCCAATTCAATCCCCAAACGCGTCACCTATTGTGTTATGCAAAAAAAATAATGGGTTCCCCCGGAAAATTAAAAACATATAGATTTTAGACCTTGAAAAATTAAATTCGACCAAAAAGTACCCGCGGTCCCCTTTTTCCCGTTAATAGATGATTTTTTAAAGAGTATCCCATTAAAACAAAATGTCATCTCTTGACCCAAAGGGTGGGTCCCCCAAATGGCAGAAAAACCCCGTGAATTTTTAAAAACCGCATTTGTGGAAAAAGGGGCCTTTAAAGCCAAGCGGTGCCTTCGGTTTACGGGGAGCACCCCCCTTTTTTTAAAAAGGCAATTGACATAAAACCCCTAAAACCTTTGAAAAAGGGAAATTTGGGTTTTTTTGGGACGTGGGGAAATCCCCAATCTCCATCATTCACTCACCATGTTGAACTTTTTAAGGGTTTTTTTTTTAAAAGGATGCAGGATTGGCTTAAAAAGGAAAAAGGGAAAAATTTGGCTGCGATGAATTGAAATAAGGGTTTTATTGGAAAAAGGAATTAAAAAGGATGAGAAAAAAGGGTTGAGCTATATTAGAGGATGAAACCCCCCCAACCTAAAAAAAAGGGTGTCCAATTTTTGGGGATCCCCCAGTGGTACGAAATTTTTTAAAAAATTTAAAGTGCGGTTTTTTGTAACCACTTTTATAATTTTTTAAACAAAAATTTTAAAAAAATTTGTCTGGCCCAAAGAAGCAAAAAAAGGCATTCGAAAAAAGGAAGGGGTAAGGGGCAAAAAAAGCGCCAGTTTTAAAATTCCAAACTTTCAGGAGCCATTCGAGTTTTTCAGATCCCTTTTTTAAATTTTGGGGGCAGTACTTAATCAAAAAAAACAAAACCTGTGGTATTTGCGTCACTTACATTTGAAAAACGCAGAGAGGTTATACAGTAACCAAAAAGGGGAAATGCCCACGTTGGGGGGGCGTTGAAAAAATTAAAGAACATATTTGGAATATTCCCCATTAAAGTAATTTGGGATAGGGGCCCTTTAACACTCCTAACACAGGGAAAAATTTGTCAAAGTAGGATGATTAGATGGGCCCCTCGTTAGCAAATTCAATATAAAAAATGGGCATAGCCCGGGAACTAAAAAAATGCAGTGGCTAATTCTTTCAAGGAATCCCGTAAAAAGTATAATTGGAGAAAAAATTAATTGTGCCATAATCAAGGTTTGTACTTACTTCGCGGGAACAATTAATTAACGGGAACAGAAAAATGGCCCTTTAAATTATAATCTATAGATTTTTAAAAAACCCGGAATTCCGGTTTGAAACGATATGGGGAGAATTGGCCCCCGTTTTCCCTTTTTAAATTGAAGGTTTGGGAAATTTTTTGCGAAAACGCAACTCTTGGGTGAAATGCGTGTATACTTTCCCAAAATTTTTTTGGGAATAAAACCAATAAAAACCAAAAGCAAAAACCCCCTTTAGGCAAAACTTATTTTTTAAAAATTTTGGGGACGTTTTTTTTTTCCCCCTTACATGAAAAAAATTCATTTAAATCAATTTTCCCCCATGATATTTGAATTTAAAATTTATAAAACGCGTTCCAAGCGGGTTGATTAAACCCAATTATATCAAATTATCCAAATGAGATGGACGTTGGGGTTTTTGGGGCCCATATCCTATATCGAGAATGGGCCGGTAACCCTATTTTTTATTAAAAACCAATAAAATTTCAGCAAAGGGGTTAAAATCCCTTTCTTTAAAAAGGGGCCCTCATCTCGTATTTGGCGGAAATTTTTAAAAACTTTTATATGGGTTAGGGGGCCCCAATAAAATTAATAAAGTGAAAATTTTTCCCCAATTTAAATTTTCCGAAATTTTTGGGGCAAAAATAAAAGGGAAGGCAAAGGCATGTAAAAGGGCTGTTAAAACGACCACAAGGAAATGGACTAAAAGGGGAAAATGAGATATAGTGCAAATGATTGAAAATTATGTTAATGATCAACACTTTCGGGAAAAAAAATTTTAACGTGAGTTTCCCCACGCTATTCGGCCGGCGGTAATAAAAAAAGGGAAAATCCCCCTTTTTGGGAATTATTTTGGGTCAAAAAGTTACACCATTTAAAAAACTAGTTTTTGATCTGGGAAAGTTCAAAAACCCAAAAAACAAAATATTGGGGCTTTAAGGAAGCTAGACCAAGTACGAAAATTAAACAGGAAAAAGGGGGAAAAAATATTATAATAGACGTAGAAAGAAAAATTTAAAAAAAAAAGGGGAAAAAAGATTGGGGGCTTTTTGCCCCAACCCTGTAAGTTCAGCAAAACAAAGTATGTTGGGTTTAAAAAAATTTGGGCCCCTTTTTGAGTAAAGAAGTTAAAAAAAAACAAAATAAAATTTTTTAAGGAAATGGGAAAAAAAATTAACGGTTAACTGAAACAAAAAATTTTCGTCATAGGAAATGTAAGAGGGGCCCTTAGGAACAGGTATCCCCCCAAAAGGGTTTGTAAATGGGGAAAAATGGCCGGAAAAAAAATACATCAAAGGTTAAAAAGGGGTCACAATAGGGAAAGGAAACCTTTGGTGGTGAAACCAAAAAGGAAAGGGGTTTGGTGCCAAACCAAATCCCTTAAAAAAACCCCGAGAGGACCCCAAAACAAAATCACTGGTCAGATCACTTCCACAACCCTTTGGGAATTTAAAGTAAAACAAAAAAAAAAAAAAAACCCCACCGCCGGGGGGAAAAACAGGGAAATCCAAAAAAGGGACGACAAGGGAGATTACAAGCCCTAACAACAAGCAAAACAAGAAATTCCAGTACAACCGAGGAAGGAAAAGTGGTAGCACCCCCAAAGTTGGACGTAATGGTTGAGAACACATATAAAAAACAGGTTTTTGGCAATTTATCCCTTTAACAAGTGGTCGGAAAAATTATTCCAAAAAAAGAAATTCCCCGGGGGGGCAAAAAATTATGCCCAAATCAAACACTACAATGAAAATGTTTATTTAATTTTGGGAAATTTTGACTTGTTAAAAATTTTTTTTGGGGAAAACATTTGTAATCTAATTTGTTTTTTTCGATGTATGACCCCCCGTGAGATGCCCAAAAATTTCCTTTTGGGTTTTTGTTTTAAAAGGTTTTTTGAAAAATTTTGTAATTTATAATATGTTAAAATATATATGTTGTTGGATTTTATTTAATTTTGAGGCATCTGGTTCAGGGGGAAAAGCGGCGTAGTCGGGGGACTAACAAAAAAAATTAAAAGGGTTGCGCGGGGTCATTTGGGGGTTTTGGAACCAGATTGGGGGGTGGAGATGGTTTTTTGTGAAAACAAATAATATATAATGAATAAAAAATTTTGAAATTGATTGGTATTATGTAAACATAGAAACAGTGACTCAGAAAGTTTTTTATTTCGGGAAAAGGGGGGAAAATTATAACCCTTTAACAAAAAAAGGGGGGAAAATCCAGCCCATAGGCAGTAATGATAAAAGATGAAAAAGTTTGGTTGCCCCAGAAAATTTTTTTGAAAATTTAAATGTATAATTTAAATTTTAAAGTGATTGTCTGTGAAAATTTAAATTTGGGGAAAGAATTAAACAGTAAATTATTTTTGGCCTAGTTATTTTGGGAGTAAAATTTATTGTCACGAGTTTAAATTTAAATTGAATATTAAATTTAATTCTAAGATAGTAATGAAAATTAAAAGTCAAGATAAATATTGGAAATTATAAAAGTTAAAATGAGGGGTTTAAGATTAAAATTTAAAAAAAATCGAAAGCAAGAAATTTTGAAAGGGAAATTTGACACGTAATTTTTTAAAAAAAGAGAAAATAGGCCAGGGGTTTGGGCGTCTCTCGCGTCCTTCTGCTAACCATAACTCCTTTTGTTCTTTGACGGCCACGAAATGGCAAAAAAATTTCCAACCCCCTACCCGAAGATAAACGAATATTCCCGTAAATGAGATATACTTTAAAAGGATAGAAGCTTTGATGATAAGAGCGAAAATTTAGGGGGATAACTTAATTTTGGAATCATTCCCGATCAAGAGTTAGCTTCCGATAGCTTTGGAAGAAATAAATTCATTATAAAGAAGTTGGGAAAACCCCCCATATTCAAATACATTATAGAATTTTTTTAAGGGGAAGGGAAGGAGTCTGGGAAAAAAGGGAATAAAATTTTTTGGGGGAGATTTTGAATCGGTTTTTTTTATTATAATTAAGATAAATGTTCAAGTTGGGGATCTGACGAATATAAGGGGTTTTAAATTGGGGGTTAACTCTCACTTTAAAAAAAGTTGTCAATTAGAATTAAAAAAAAAATAATTTTTTCTTAATAAAAGTTGTATTAAGAACCCAAAATGTCTCATCATTTTGAAAACCCACACCTCTAAAAAACCGGGGTGAAAAGACATAGTCATCACAGGGTTGGATGTGCAATGTTTTTATCAAAAAGAAAGATTATAGTTTGTTTCAGTAATGCTATAATAACTTTGCAGAAAGCAAACTACAGGATTTCTTTGTTTAATATAGAGTCATAAATATTGCTTAATTCCCATGAATACGGAAAATCTAATTTTTATCATTGTTTTTTTACCCAAAAGTGTTGCAAAAAATTTTTTTTTTTTATAAAAAGAAAAATAAAATTTTTTCAAAAAGGGTTTCCCACTTTTTAAAGGAAAGAATAGAAACTATTTTATTAACGATTGAAAATTTAAACAAGATATATCTATCTATATAAATAAATAAATATATAGGGAGAGAGTGAACTAATAGTAGTTTTGAAAAAAGAGCATGATTTGTCTGCATTGTTGTAACAAAAAACACACCCGGGTTTGGGTAGTTTGCTTTTAAAAATCGGTTTTTCCCCAACTTTTGTCCATGTTTTAAAAAAAAAAAAACACACCACACACACACACACACACACACACACACACACACACACACACACACACCACCACACACACACACACACACACACACACACACACACACACACACACACACACACACACACACACACACACACACACACACACACACACACACACACACACACACACACACACACACACACACACACACACACACACACACACACACACACACACACACACACACACACACACACACACACACACACACACACACACACACACACACACACACACATGATTTTCAAAAGCTTTTATTTATATAGCATAACTGCATCTAACTTTCTACTATATTTATTACATAGAAGAAAGGACATCAAATGAAAGGTGCTTACTTTTCTATCCCTAAAATAGAAATTTTAGTATCTCATTAATTTTCGAGCATTTATTGTAGGCCTTTAGTGATCTCTCTTTGAATTATCTTGAAGTATCTTGGGAAAATGTTCCAGAAAAGTTCCCTTTCTTCCATTTTTGAGTTCCTTACCAGTTTCATATGTTTTATTCATTTCCTCAAAATGCTTACATACACACACGTATTTAGAGCTTTTATCAATGAGATATATAACAATGATTATTAATGAGTATATGATTGATTTTTATATATATTCACACATACATATTGTTACGAATATTTTGTAATTAATATTTAATGTCATCCTCTAAAATAGTGTAAATAATTTATATCTAGATGTTTAATTCGTTAATTTTGCTTTCTGTTGTATTTATCTTATGATAAGAATTGTAATATTCGCAAGCAACGTGATCCCTTGTATTATAATGGTTATTCAATTGAAACTTGGTGAAATATTGGCGATACAACCAACTTGGCATCGTTTTGGGCTATCAAATTCGACAACTAGGCAACCATTTTTGGTGATTTGGTGAACATATGGATGCATCTGGAAATTACTGGAGAAATCTTTAACATCAAGATCCATGACGTAAGTGAATTTTTCGAGAAAGAGCTGGTAGGTAGTTCCGCAGACTATAAATAGCAGTCACACTCTGAAACTGAATCAGTATTGCTTCGGCTGTTGAAGAGGCTGCTTCGGATAATTTTTAGGCACTGATAGTTGTGTTTGAGAGCTGTAGAAAGTATGAAAACGTTCTGGGATTTATTAAGCGAATTCTAGTTCGGTATCCTATATATAAAGGATTGTTTTTCGAAAAAAAATTTTCATCGCTCCTAAAGAACTGTTTTGCTTTTTGACACTGATAGCATAAAATCCAGGAACCCCGATGTAGGTAACTATACACAACTACCACTAATAATATTGGGATAATATTTGAATATAGATACATATATAAATTAAATAAAATACACATTTAAATTAAAACAAGCAGTAAAGGTCAAATGCATAATTCTCCGAGTTGAGAGCAATGAGCTTTTCAAAAATAGCTAACAGTACATTAAATTAAAATGTTCGACGACATAATTCCCCTCAAAGATTTACCGAAGAGAATCTGTTAATGTAAGTACAAAATGCCCGATGTTATTGAGAGCGTAGCAGCACATTTCACTTTTCGTAATCAATCACATTTATTGAGCTCTTTCATTTAACTGAAGATTATTAAAGCGGACAGAAAAGATTGAATTCGAGCAGGGAACAGAGAGAAGAGGAATCATGTAATGTTATACATTTTATGATTCTTTTATGAGTGCTTCCATCTTAAAACACCAATTTTGAAAGAGCAATAAAACTGACTAAAGTGGTCGGAAATGATAAATGAATCTTTGTCTCCTGGTATTAAACATTAAAATCTAACAGGTATACGTTCAGAGGCTTGAGTACATTTTAAAACCTGTTAAGGTATCCGACTACTTTCGGAACCATGATTTTGCAAAAGCGTATAAATGGATAATATTTATGATATTTAGTGTCACTTATAGATTAGAAAATGTATATAAAATTGTTTTAAGAATAGTATTACAATAAAAAATCATTTAAGTACTATATTTTGACAAAAAATGAACATAAAATGACAAAATTTAAAAATATTCTCCTTTTGTGAAAAATGCTTCTATTATAATAATATTTTGCCCGTATATAGCTCAGACCTCTGTACAGAGGCTCAACTAGAATGTTTGAAATATATAACTTAGAAGTGGGTTTATCCATGTTTTACGACAACAGAGGGGAGCAATTTTAAGAAAAAAACGCCGATAGTTATATATATTTCAAATGGTTGTAACTCTGAAAATAATGTGAATTTTTCAAGTCGTAGTTGAGCCTCTGTACAGAGGTCTGAGCTATATACAGGCAAAATATTGATATAATAGAAGCATTTTTCACAAAAGGAGAACATTTTGAAAAAAAGTTACTCTAAGTTAATTTTTAGCCGAATATATATATTGTATTTAAATAATTTTATTTGTCAAAATGTCCTTAAAACAATTTTTATGCTTGTATTCTAATCCAAGTGACACTAAATATCATGAAAATTATCCATTTATGCGCCTTTTTAAAATCATGTTTCCGAACGTAGTCGGATACCTTAAAGCTTTATATTCAGATGCATGTACACGCAATATGAATATAGAGATGTATCTTTTTATATGTACACATACGCATACATAACAAAAATGCAACACATGCACAAAAAGGGATATAGCAAAATGATTTTAAGGGTATGTATTTATTTTTGTTTTGTTATCAATACAATTATATACCACACATTGATTTAAACATGTTTAATTCTTACTGAACTAAATTTATGTGTGCATGTCAATCGCTTGGAAATCAGGTTTATAATAAGCATTTAGGTAACACTTTCGTGGGCCATTTATTTATCCTTTGAATTTCTCGCAGTATTTTATGTTTTATTAACGATAAAACAATTGCATTTAAGGAAATATATTTTATTTTGCCGAATTTTATGTTTAAATTTAAACTTTAGGGAAGGGGGAGAATACTTCCCAGGGAACCATTCATGGTCATACAGAAAATTAACTTTTTCACTGTAATGGGGTTGCGTGTTGGTATTTTTAACTTTGCAGACCTAGTACATTCCCCAGGAGTTGGTATCACTTTTTAATACGGCACCATTTAGACCAGGGTACTCGACCTTTTGTATCGTTGGGCCACTTACATATGGCAACTATTTAACACGGGCTGCAACGTGAGGATTATAGTTTGGATATTATTTTAGAGCTATATCAAATTCAACTCGCAAAGAGTAGGTTTTATATAATTTTTTTTATCTGTTATGTGGTAATTTTGATTACTTTTCATCAATGATCCCAAGCTCTCCCTCCACCTCCCCCTAAAATTTTTTGAAGAGAAAATTGAAAGATATCCTCAAGAAAAAAGAGTCTCTGAAAGAAAGAGTCTCTGAAAGATTTGTTTTTAGTGGTATAGAGACGAGCAAAATTATATATTTTTAAATATAACATTTTCACGACAAATCAAACAACTAGTTGACCATGTTTGTTTTTCTCTATGAAATAGTCAAGATCCCAATCGTCTTAAAGCAACAAATACTCTTTAGATATTTTTCGTTTGCAAGACATGAGGGCTAATTAAAAATTAGTTTCACCCATAAAATGATCGCCACTCCATTGTTATTTGTTATCTCTAACTGTTAAAATTACTAAAAGAAAAAGTTATCTCGCAATTCATTCCAGAACTACATCGATAGCAAAATTGATATATGTGATTGCTTGATTGATAGAATTTCTAGCTAAATTTATAATGCATTGTGTGATACCCCCTGACCGGGGGTATCATCTCTTCATCCACGCGACCTAGATTTGTACGGATAAATTATTGACCACTCGAACCTTCCATAATAAATGTAGTTTATTTTTATCTCAATGTATATTAATCAATGCAACACAAGTCTTACTAGGAAAATCAGATCAGGAATGATACGACGTAATTATTAATACCAAGTTAAATTAGAGCCTGAAATCCTACTCACTATCTTTGTGATAAATTAACCTCCGAATCTTATAGCAGATTCTTTAACTAGCTAGAGTCCCCGCTCTATAATTGAACTTTAATAATCAGTCTCTTACCGATATCACACGGCGATCAGCAACCAAGCTTTATGTCTCCCTCTTGTATTCAATTCCTTTAATATTAATCTTCTATATATATTATTATCCGACTTGATCCAGCTTCTCTTCAACTCTCTGGCTTCTAACCGACTTCTATATGGTCTTAAATCCCTCCGGCCCACCCACTTCCGAAATCAAATATATATAATCTTCACTAATCTGCATATCGCGTTTTCTTCTTGAGAAGGTTGGATTGAAATGCCATTCTGATCCCAAAGATTCCCCAAGAGGATTAGTTAGAAGGCGTGATAAAGCCCCGTCACAATTGTTCTTAGATAATTGAATTTATTTGTTCAATGAGCCATGACCTAACCAATGAGAAAGGTCCGGAGAGCCCCATGCATCCCGTGGGCAGCAGGTTGAGTATCGCTAATCTAAACTATCTGGAAATAAAAAACGGCATTTAAAAGGCTTCATTTAAAATAACACAAAAACAATCATAAAAATGCCGACATCAGAATTTCTTCTTTTTCAAAACTCTACCAAAATTTACATTTTTTTCACTGTAACCAAGTAAAACTCCAAGGTGTTAGAGATTTATTCAATTTTCGGAATATGACCTTGAGAAATCTGAACTCGTCTAAGGATTTTCATTAAAGATCAAGCGGATACATCAAACGGCTTAGAAGGGTCATCAGGAAAAGTTTCCTTAAGAGAGCCGAGAAAAAAAAAGTTCTAGATTTCCCCTTCCTTTTATCTGTAATCCCTCTTCGTGATCAGGTAATCGGTTGCTTAGCAACCCAGCAAAAGTGCACAGTCATCGATGATTTTGATACAATTCAGCAAAGATGGAGGAACCTGGTAACTCATCCGAAAAAAATGAAGACTATGGAGATTGTAATAAGAGATGAGGAACAAAAAGACACACACACTCACATCATTATGAGAAGTGAGAATTGCTGCGTTTTATTAGAGAAAGAATAATTTTTTTTTCTTGGAGTTTTTCTAAGAACGAAAATTGTTGAACGGTGACAAGCGGAATTTTATTTTACTTCCACAAAATAACTTGAATCAAAGCAATGGAATAACTCTTGTAAAAAGAATTTTGTTTCAGATATTAATAATATAATACTACGACATTGTTATATAATATTACGACATTAAATATATAAACTAGCATTAAAACAGTTTTTCTTGTTGAGTGAATACATGATTCTTGTTATAAGTAAATAATTTTGAACACCTATAAAAACGATAATGCGGAATGAGTAATAGTAAAATTACAATAACCTCTTAAGTATCCCCAACGTATATATCCGTCTTGCTCAACCGGTGTTTTAAGTGCCCCGGACGGATATATACGTCCTTCCGAAATACGATTCTTTTTTTTTGCGCTTTTATCAGTAAAGCTATTCCGAAGGCTTTGGAATGCAATAAAATGGCCTTGACAGTGTTTAGGAAGGGTTACTTATTTCAGAGAAAAATTGCTTATTTGTGCCTTTTTTCCTCTCCCCTCCCCCAAATACACACTGCGTACGAGCGCTTATGTAAGAAACAGTGGCATGGGGGGCGAATCGCGTACTTTTTA
This sequence comes from Trichonephila inaurata madagascariensis, assembly GCA_019973955.1. Taxonomy (NCBI): domain Eukaryota; kingdom Metazoa; phylum Arthropoda; class Arachnida; order Araneae; family Nephilidae; genus Trichonephila; species Trichonephila inaurata. Next base: position 23,289 of record BMAV01021214.1, on the reverse strand, counting down.
ATCAGAAGTTAAGGGGTTAACGTCACACTATAAAGCAACTCACGGGCTATTGGTGACGGACCTTGTAATTTTGTGCCTCTGGCAAGCGACCAGGACGACATCTGAGTTAATACTCCCTCTCCTAACTACCACACATTGAGAGGGACATAGAGCCTCGGCATATTCAAAGTGCATCAACTCTTTCTACACCGTGGGTCTTCAGTGAAACCAGGACTCGAAACCGTTACACTCTGGCCACGATTTCAGGACCATAACAACTAGGCTACTGCGACCATATGATAATACAGAAGATGTGGTCCCATAAGTGTTACGTAAGTTGCGGTTCGAGGATTTAATGCAAATCAGTCTCAAAGAACAAGACAGTTCTTCAGGAGTGATGGAATTTTATTGTCGAAGAACAATCCTTAAAATACAGGATAAAATACTCAAATTGATTAATAAACCTCAGAAATCTCTCTTACTTTTACGGTGCTCAAACACAATTATCAGTGTTTAAAACACAAGTATGTTTAAAGATTATTCGCGCAAACACCGCTCGTCTACTCAACAGCCTAAATAATCATTAATTGCTGGTCGACTATTCACGGTCAAATTAATGCTGCTCTGCAATGGTCAAAACAACACTAGCTCAGTTTCAGCGAGTGTCTCCCTATTTATAGGCCTCTCGGAGTTTTCTCGAAAATTCCGTTTGTGTCATAAATCGTGATATTAGTAGATTTTCCCGTAATTTCCAGAAGAATCCACATAGTCACGAACTCGCCAAAAATGGCCACTAAAGTCGCCAAGTCATCAACATGAGGCCAATTTGGCTCTATCTCCAAGATTTCGCCGTTTCTATTGAATCGCCATCACTCTTGTAGTTCCAGAGTTCAAATGTCAAACTTATCATAATAACTTTTAATATTACAGTTTTTAATCAACAGGTTAATTTCCAAATTCTCAGTCTGAATCATGAAATAAACTTAATTTCTTCATTATGTCGAAAACAAATTTAATGATTTAGACAGAAAAAGAAAAGGTTAAGATTTCTCGAGTAATCCAGAAAACGAAATTTATTCAAGCTTTTAATAATTTATATAAGAAATTTCTTGAAGTAAACTAGAGTTAATTGTAAAAAGTAAAATGAATAGGTTAGAATGAAAGAATAAACTTGTAAAATGTGTGTGTGAAGGAGTTAAAAATAAGACCCTCATACTGTGACGTCTCTCGCGTTCTTCTTCTAACATAACTCCTAAGTTCTTTGACGGCCACGATTAATGGCAAAACTTTTCGAACCCAATACCAAGAAGAGAGCAGAACTAGTATGCAAATGGGATATACTTTAAAAGGATAGGGTTTGGTGAGATAGCAATCAGCAAAACCTAAAATAACTTAGGTTGGAATCGTTCGAACAAGTGTTGACGTCCTACAGCTCTGGAAGAAGGATCACGCTCATCGCAATTGAATTATAATAAGGATTATGAAATGAGTCTTCTCACCTACTATTAACATAATAGGAATTTTCCCTTCAACCTAGAAGGAAGGTGACTCTATAAAAGGTAATATTTTGTATAGAAGTTAGATTGAAACAGTTTAAATTATTATAGTAAGAAAAGTGTTAGATTGCGATCTGACTGAATTTAAAGTTTATTCAGCTTATTCTCACTTTGAAAGTTTATATTAGAATTAAGTAATTTAGAGTTATTCTTAATAAAAGTTGTGTTAAGAATCGCAAATGTCTCATCTTTTAGATAATCCACTCTGTTAGGGATCGTAAGACATGCTATACCAGGATGGTATGTCTCATACTTATCTGTCAAAAGCTTTAATGTTTTACTTCTGTTCCTTACTTATCTGTTAAAGCTTTAATGTAAGTGCAACGTTAATAAACACCCATTAACTTACGCACCTGTTCTGAAGAAATATATAGAAGTATCGCAAAGTTTAAATTACTAAGAAATAACAGAGATAAATGAAGTTTACGTACTTAATTGACCCTTACGTATATAATGCTGTAAATTACAGCTATTAATGTTGATTTGTTTCTCTTCAGGAAATCGTAGATCGTGGTAACCCACAATATAGAGAAGATAGAGGCTCACTGTGGATTCAGTTCCTTTATTCGACAGGATACAGTGCCTGGCACAATCACGATAAAGTTATGACTGTTTATGGACATGATAATACAAAACATGACACTGTTGGGCGAGGAAAAGGAATTATCAAACTGGTCACACCGAGGTGTGACACGCACGCACGAGACTAGTCCAATAAATCATTGTACTTACAGAATAAGTTCTCCTTGACAGTATCACCTTCAAAGTAGTTCCCGTCAATATTTACACACTTCTGCATTCGGTGCTGCCATTGCTGGTAATAGTTTTGGAACGAGGTTTTTGGAAGTCTCTTTAGAAGATTTTCCATTTTTGAGTGAACCTCTTCAATGGAGGTAAAATGGGTTCCCTTTCAGCAAGATTTAATCATAGGAAAAAAAAAAAGTTTCATGGGAAGAATCAGGTGAATAAGGAGGATGCCTCATTACAGTAATGTTTTTGCTGGTCAGAAACTGCTTGACAACTAGGGTCATGTAAGCGGATGCACTGTCTTGGTGCAACAGCCATCCATAACCCCCCAATTCTGGCCTTTTTTCCCCTCTAATTTCTTCACGAAGTCTTTTTAGTTCTTCAATGTAGTAGTATTGATTTACAATCTAACCCCTGATGTAAATAGGAACACACTCATATCACGAATTTTGGCTATGTTTTGGTCTGTAATAGCTCCCATCAAGTTCATCACCTTTTGTACTTGCCCTTCCCCAGAAAACCTCTTATACCATTCAAACACATGTGCACCAGATAAAGTTTCATCTGCATAAGCCAGGGTTAGTATTTGAAATGTTTTCCTGGCTGATTTATTCACAAGAAACGATGTTGATTCGCCATTTTTGGCAGAATGCAGTTGCCCGTGTTCACTCAATGGTGCAGTATTCCCAACTGAGTGATCGATTAAGACGAAACTGGCCACATAATAGAGGGGCACGTCACCAAAACAATTGTTGCCCTCCACTCTTTTTTCAAGCTACATACTTAATCTCGTTTTTTTTTGTGTCACACCTTGTATGTCTATCACAGAAGATTAAAAAGGAAGACCCTCACTCATAGGCAGTGTTCCTTAGAGAAGAAGGTGGAAGATTTTATCCTTTTAGACTAGTTATTTCCAAAGTAGTCTATATAAATCCCTAGGGATCCATGATGTCTTCCTAGGGTTCACGATAGCAAAAAATAATTTGTGGGTCCATGAGATGTACATATGGATCTACAATTGTGTGTGACTTTGATTAAACCAGATCTTGAAGGAAATTTAATCAAATGGAAACCAGACTTACCTATTTAACAGGTTTATTTACTAAATTTAAAGAGGTTAATTTGCAGTTGCAAAAAAAAAGCGGCAGCATAAACTTTATTAAAAAAAAGGACCTCATTTTTTCGTTTCTTGTGTGTGTGTAAGAATTAAGCTAAAGGAGTATAATATTGGAAGTCGTGAATTTTCCCAGTTTCTTAATTGTCACAGAAAATCTGCCAGGAAAAAGACGTTTTAACCTACGTTCCACATTTAGATTTCCATTTTTTGGATTTTGAAATTAGGTTTGATAATGCTTTGTGTGCGACTATAATAATATCACAATAGGCAATCAATCCATATGGTCACATTGAAAAAAAAAAGTCAAATTACAGGAACTAGGCACTAACGAAGATCTTAAAGTAAAGTTCAGAAACGGATGTCAGCAACTTTGGCTTTAAAAAGATGTTCCATAATTTGAGATAAATAATAGGGATATATATATATATATATCTCGAGAAAGTTTGCAATTGCCTTTCCCATTGAGGAGTTTCAGCACGTTTGCCAAACTCAAAAAAAAGAAAGAAGAAAAGACTGAACACTATTAACCGAGGAGATATTTAGAGTTAAACCTGAAAAGACTGATACGAAATGTTGAAAATTTGTTATTGAATCCCCAGATTCATCCCTCCCACTAAAAGCATTTGTTTATTGCTCAGTTATTTTATGCATTAATTAAATTTTGATTTAATTAATTAACAAGCTGTTTCTTAAGTTTTAAACACTGTACTTCCCCAGTGCTTTCAAAGTTGCAACACTGCGACCCATATTCAAAACATAATTTTCATCGCCCCCTTACAATAACAATGTACTGTATTCAATACTATACTTTTTACGCTAAAACTACGAAACGACTTTTACCTCTTAAAGCAGCCCCCATGTATATAAAAAGTCTCGTTAAGCCAAAAGTGTTTATTTCCGCAGACGTATACATACATCTTTCCGAAGTACATTTTTCTGTGCACTGCTATCTGTAAATTATTCCGAAGACTTTGGAAACAAAAAAGGACCTTTTACAATGTTTGCGAAGGATTTACTTATTCCAGATTATTTTTCTTCTTATTCCTTCCTTCCCCTCCAATACTCACATATGCTGCCTACTTGGAAAAGGTTGGCATTTGGAAGTAAATCGGAAACTTTTGATCGGCAGTCAAGTTTAATTATAAACCGTACAAAATTAACAAGAAAAGAACGTTTTTTTAAAAATTTTTTTTTTTAAATATTATATATATGACAAGCCATGAGGTCACTGGTAATTAATAAACTTGTTTTTAACTCAGTATTGTTAAATTAATTATAAAATACATTGTGTAGCACCAATATATTTATAAGTGTAATATATCAGTGTAATTATATATTTTATTTTTTATTATGTCAGAATGTTGTATTTTGTTTGTTTACCTTTAGTACATAAATATATTTTTAAATAATGTTTTGTTCTCGACTTTTCGATAGGCTCGCGGCCCCCTTATAGAGTTGTCACGCCCCCCAACGGGGGCGCGCCCGCAATTTGAGAAACGCTGACTTAACTACATTTAGAAATTTAAATCTTTTAAAGTAAGGCTCTATATACCAGCTGTCAAAATCTCATTTAAGTTGATGAATTTGCAAAAATTCAATATTAGGTAATAGGGAAAGTACCCCCTATTATCCCCTATTACCCCTATTTCAGTATCCCAAACTAAAAAACCTGGCAAGGGGTCTATGAGGCAAAAAAGTTTGGGAACCTCTGTTTTAGACCGTAAATAACTTTATTCTATAAGATTCTCGGAATGATCATGAATGAGACTGATCTGAGCTTGAAGCAGTGTGTAGAAAATTATTCACGAAGAACTTCTTGAAAGTGTCATCACGATGGGTTCAACAATTGTTGACTTTTTTCAGCAGAAAACACAGCGCAATCTCTTAGGGGAGATATTGGATCTTTAGGGGCAAGACGAAGACAATTTTTTTGTCTACCTTGTAGCTGTAGATGAATCTTTGGATCTATCAGTATGATCCAGAGACCTAAGAAATAAGACGAAGAACGTCGACTTTTCCCTTTCCCAAGAAGGCTGAGGTGTGGAAGTCTGTAGCTAATATTATACTATCTTTTTTCAATTCCTACTATTAGCTCGCACTGTCTATGTATTTATTTATTTATATATTTGTATATTTATTTATTTATCTTGGTGGAATTTTCAGTCGTTAATAAACTACTTTTTTAAAGCGCTGAATTGGTAGAAATTTTATATACAAGATCATTTTGGATGACAATACAATAATTTAATTATAATTTAAAAAAAATTAATTGATTAAAACTAATTATTTAAAATTAAAAATTCAGCCGTTGGTGACCCCCTTTTGGCGACTTGTTTAAAAACCCAAAAAAAGGGTTTTTTTCTCACGTGTTCAAGCATTCAGTTGGATTAAAAAAAAAAGGACAATACAGAGATTTTTAATGAAAATTTAAAAAAACTAATTACCACTTAATGTTGTGATTCTGTCTATGTTTTAAAATATTTATATTAATTGTAACTTTTTTAAAAAAAAACGGGTTAAAAAAAAAATTTTTCGTTTTTGGGATCTAAGAAAGGTTGATTTAAAAAACTTTTTTTTTTATATTCCCTTGTTTTTGTGTGGGATTGTCGTGGAGTTATCTTAACAGACAGTTTTAAAGGGGATTCTTCATGGGAATTTTTTAGGGGGAAAAAAATGCTCTTTTTTTCTCATGTTTTAAAAAAATGTAATTATATTTTTATTGAACTTTATCTATCATTTAAGTCATTCCTTTTATAAGATTTTTAATTTAACCCTTTTAAAATTTCACACATATCCCAATCTTTGCTGATATTTTATGTTAACAATCGATAAATTTATTGAAGTTATTTTTGAATAGTATTTAATAATTTATGTATCTCTGTGATAATTATGTAGAAGTTCATGGAATAATGGGGGGGTAGAAAAATCTGGTGATATATTCTACGATTTTTTTTTGTTTTATTTTATAATTATTTTTAATGTTCTAATTTTATTCTTCTCTCCAATTTTATAACAAGAAAAGTTTTTTTAAGTTTCAAATGCATATTTATTTGCATTTGAACTTTATTGGTACTTTAAAAAATGTCATTGATCTAATATTTCTTTTATTTCGTTATTTGATTTAAATGTAAATACTGCCTTATAAGATTATAATATTAAAACTATTATGGAAAAGATATTCAAATAAGTGTATTTTTGAAGAAGACGAGTATGTGATGAAGTGAAATTATTTAAAAAGCACGAATAAGGGAATAAATATTGATTAAAGAATAATAACGTTTGGATTGGATAATAAAAAATTGTAATAAACATTACAAACTGTTGGAGTTAAAATGAATTCTTATGGGATAAAAAGATTTCATTAATTGCATTTCAATAACATTCTATCATTCTATAAAGTAAAACGTTTTAATTTCAAATTAAAGTGAAGGGCAATAATAATATTTTCTATATTTATGTACAAGTATATGTACAAAATGTTTTTATAAATTTTTTAATGCTTTGTATGTGGAAGGAATAAATTAAAATACTGGTAATTTTCCTTTTAAATATATAATTTAGAATCTTTATTAGAATATCAAAGGGCAAATTTTCAAGAATTTGCAGCAAAAATAGTGCACACTTTGAAACAATTTTATTATTTTATTTAAATATGAAAATTTCCTTCTATTTCATCCTTTTTTACTTTTGGAAATGTTCCCCTATTGTTTTAAAATCTTAAAAACTGCCTTGGTGAACATTTCATTGCAAATTAAAACTTCTATTTAAATGAAGAAATTTTGTGCACAACATTTTTGAGTACTTGTACAAGAATAAATGCACATTCAAAATAATATTTCGTATAAAATATGTAGGAAATAGTTTATAGAATAGTTTTATACATATTAATAATAGTCCCACGAAGTTCAGCATTAAAAAAATAAATTGTTTCTCATTTCAAATTTCAAAATGAAAAATATAATACATTTCATAAACTAACCTTTCTCAGCTAATAAAGTTTAAATTAGAATTAAATAAATAACTAAGCCGTATGGCCTTTTGAAGAGTTTTGGAGATTTTTATGTGCACATAAATGAAAAATACAAATAAATTACTTCGCTAAAATATTATTTTACCCTTTTTCCCCCCAAAAGAACATCATTTTTATTGACTGTACATAATTTAATTTCTTTATAAAGACATCATTATGGAAAGAATGGCTATTATAAAGGAAAAGATCATTGCATATATTGCTATTTTATATCAAGATAATTATTTATAACTTCTTCATTTAAAAAGATTACGAAGGATGTGATTATAATCTTTTAATTTCTGCACCTAGAACCATAAAATTACTTATTTATTTTTTAAAATTAAAAATAGTTATTGGATAGAAAGACGTTCAATTCAATCTTGGTGAGCTTTTTAAATTTTGAATTTCTATGGATTTGTAGTGATTGAAAAAAGTTACTATCAATATGGTTTAATGCAGTGTTTCTCAAACTGTGGGGCGCGCCCCGGGGAAGGCGCGATAATCAAAGGGGGCGCGGCATATCGAAAATAAAAGGTTAAAAATTAATTTACTGGAATAAAAAAAAACAAATACTTTCTGATACAATAAAAAATACAGATTTACATTGATATGATTTATATATATCATCTGGTGAAAAAAGGTCATCAAAAATAAAAGATTCTACTTTGAACGCTCATTAGCTATCTTTGATCCTAAAACCAAATAAAAAAATATTTTGTTTGCTTTGCTCCTACGATGAGAGATTTTTTTATTACGTTTTTTTTTAATTTAAAAATATTACTTTTGCTGGCTTTCGAACTTACTGGTATGGATACCTGCATCCCTTTTTTAGGAAGTTGTAAATTATATAATTCTGTTGCCTTTTTTTCACAATGTGAAAGAGTTTTGATACATGGATAAGCATATTGAGCACTTTGAAGGATTAATTGGCCAATATTTATTTTTTATGAGTATACTGAAACATATAATGCAGAAACATATAATGCACGACCACTATTTTTCAAAAATATTTTCTTGAACATGCTGCATTTTCCCCTATGAATAACTTAGTGGTTTTAATTGTGATGTTGTACGACTGATTATGGTTTATAAATGCAAATGAGCAGAATCTAAAAAAAAAGAATTGGGCATCTGTGATCTCTCTAAAAGGAAATTGAAGCTGATCAAACAAAGGGAAACACTTGCTGAAATAATGCATATTAATCATGTTGGAAAGTAAATTTGAGAAAAGCAATAAACATGAAACAAAAGGGGAAAATTTTCAATAGCTACATTAAGAACTTTATCAAGAAAATATGAAACCATAACTGTACCGCAAAATGCACTTCACCCTCTCAAAAGACACAAGCAAGTAAAAAGTTCAACAGGATATTTGTCGATCATCAAAGGATATTAAAATTAAAAAAACGAGAATAAAATGTGACATTTTTGCTTGCAAATAGCTTTCCTGTAATGTTAGCAAAAAGTGTGTGTTTTTGTGTCCTTTTTTAAAGGTCACGCACATTTGGAACAATTTGGTTCGTTTTATTGGATATTTTCCCCAAATTATGAAAGATAAATAGAAAAATCCGAAATAGGTAAGTATATTTTTCTCTTAGTTAAATTATTCACTGAAATTGTGATTTTTATCATGTATATTGAAAATAATTATAAAAAAGAATTGGGTGCATCACTCCCTGACCAATAACGTTAGTATCGAGTGCACACCTGATCCGGGCTTTCTCGCTTTAAATATTAAAAATAACACATTTTATTCATTAGAATTTTATATTCTTTTTTATTACTTAACATTTATTCTAAATGCTAATTCTGCGATGTTAAAATTACAGTTCATTCAAAACCGTTTTTTAATATGAGTATTTATTTCAATAAATCATTTTACATTTTTGTATACATTGTCACGCACTTGGTTTTTCTCTCCTTACAATTAAGCTATTATATCAAGAATAATATATTATCATTTTTTAAAAAATAAACTCGTGTTAAGAATTTGGGGACTTCAGCCAGTATAAGAACAAGTTTAATAATTATCAGTGACATCCATGGGCTTGTCTTGCAGAACAAAGTTTTCAAAAGGAAGACTAAAATTAGAAATTGACACTCAGAGTTATTTTTGATATTTAGCTCAGATCTATATTTTGTCTTCAAAGTAGCCATCGCAGAAAATCGGATTCACAAAAGGTATGCTGGTTAAAAAAGGTAATAGTATACGGGAAAAGCTTTTGTTTTCAGTGCAGAAAATTCAGCATCCACCTCTTTTTCAGAATTCAAAAGGGGATTTATTACAAAATTGCCCTTTAATTTCGTCACTGGATGTGAAATCTATGAAGATCTCTTTTCGGCAGTTGAGAGCCCTTCTGAAGTATTTTAAAAAAGGATCCTAACCCCTTCGTAACTTGCAATCAATTTGCCCTCGTTTTGTGTACTTGTTGATGTTTATTATCGTCGAGATGCTCGCTGTGATTTAAAATATATCTATGATTTTGTTTTAATCCGCTTCCGTAAATACTTTTAATACCGTGAATTATAATTAACGCATGAATTATGAAATGTAAAATTCAAAGAGTGATTCGGTTAGCTAATCGATTCACAAGACGACTAGAATTGTACGAAGTACAGCATTTTTAAAGTTTTGTGAAGACGTCTGTTAGGTTGCCTAGACTCATGAACATTCGCGAGGATGCCAGATGTAATGGATATGATAAAGAGCAACATAGATTAGGCTATTTTCAATGACATTTGTACTTTTAGAAATGAATCTTGAAGGAAATAAATCTTTAATTAAATATTATTTCTCAATCTGTTTCAATTTAAAATTAGAGAGAAAAATAAAATAATTAACCTATTACTTAAAGTATATATAATTTACTTAAAATATATATTTTCTTATAAAAAGTAACATATATAAAAATTTAATACTTACCTTATTAATACTGAATTAAGAACAAGTTTAATAAGATTAGCGACTTCCATGGGCTTGTCTTGCAGGCAAAAGTTTTTTTAAAGTTTTTAGAAATTGACCCTCTGAGTTCTTTTTCTTTTATTTAGCTGATATCTATATTTAGTCTTCTAAGCAGCCACCGCATTTTGCAATATGTTCCAATTTAAAATCAGAGAAGGAAAAAATAACATAATAATTATCCTATTACTTAATTTTTTTTTTGATTAAAAGTAAATATAAAAATTTAATACTTATGTTATTAATTTGTACGGTTTATAATTAAGATCGTGTTTTTAGCTTTAGTGTCAAAAAGGGCATTATTATTGCATTCAGTAATTTATTAATGTATAAGGGGGGCGCGAAAAAAATTGTGATTGAAAAGGGGCCGCCAGTATTGAAAGTTTGAGAAACACTGGTTTAATGTATTCAATTATTTATATTGGATTTCTTTACAGTCCAATATTGATAATAGAATATATTTGAAACAGTAAAGAGTTTTACTTACTTTGGTACAATTATTACTAATAATAACAGAATATCTCTTGAAATAAAAAATTTATTTCATCTGGAAAATAGGGTTGTCTATGGGTTAAGAAGGTTTTTTAAATCCAGGTTCCTTTCTAGAAAGACAAAGTTTTTCATTTGCCAAACGCTAGTCAGACCTGTCTTAACATATGCATCTGAAACCTGGACAATGGAGGAACTGGAGGAAAATACAATCATAATTTTTGTAATGAAGATTATTCGGAGTATACTTGGTGGTGTAAATGAAAATGGTAAAATTGTGGAGAAGGAGATTCAGTTTTTAACTATATAGAACATACAAACAACCAGACATTATTAAATACATTAAGTTTAATAGAACGAACTGGATGGCCCATGTGCGTGTGACTCGAATGCATGATAACGACACAATAAAATAGGTCGTTGTTCTTTCTTATGCCACCTGATCTCGACTGCCGCCGATCCAGGCCCACGGAATTCATCATTGCAAGGGGCTAGATGTAGACCTGTCGTTGGTCATAGACTTGAGTACCATACAGGGGACAGTACGATTTTTAGCTCGGTTCCAATCCCAATCTCCCCCTGCCCTCAATCTCACGAGAGGACGCTGTTCAGAGTACCACCATGCCGCAAGGGCATAAAACATTAACAAACATCAATGCCTTCTCTGGGATTCGAACGCAGACCTTGTGGCACAGCAGTCAGCGTCGCTAACCACTACATCGGATGAGCGACCATAAAAAAATAATTACTTTTTAGACCAGTTGGAACTAGAAGGCAGGAAAGACGTGGCTGCATATATAATTCTTTGAATAATTAGTTTTAATCAATGAATTTCTATTAATTGTAATTAAATCACTGTATTGTCATCCAAAATAATCATGTTCATAAAATTTCAGCTGAATTGAGCGCTTTAAAATGTATTTTACTAACGATTGAAAATCCCACCAAGATAAATAAATAAATAAATAAAAATATATAGAGAGTATGAGCTAATAGTAGGAATTGAAAAAGACAGCTGAAATCTCAGATTGTGAGCTTGCTATATCTGTTTGTGTTTAGCTTTTGTTCCGTGAACATCATGGCATTGCTTCTGATCACGCATGCTTTCAAACTTGGGTTTAGACCAGTGCTTCTCAAACTTTCAATACTGGCGCCCCCCTTTTCAATCACAATTTTTATCGCGCCCCCCCCTTATACATTAATAAATTACTGAATGCAATAATAATGCACTTTGACGCTAAAGCTACAATACACGATCTTAATTATAAACCGTACAAATTAATAACATAAGTATTAAATTTGTAATGTTACTTTTAGCAAAAAAATTAAGTAATAGGATAATTATGATGTTATTTTCCTTTCTCAAATTTTTTTAAATTGGAACATATTGCAAAATGCGGTGGCTGTTTAAAAAAGACAAATATAGATATCAGCTAAATATAAAAAAAAGAACTCAGAGGTTAATTTCTAAAACTTTGCTCTGCAAGACAAAGCTCATGGAAGTCGCTAATACTTATTAAACTTGTTCTTAATTCAGTATTAATAAAATAAGTTTTAAATTTTTTATATATTTATCTTACGTAAAAATTATTTTAAGTAAATTACTTTTAAGTAATAGGTTAATTATGTTATTTTTTTTTTCTCAATTTTTAAATTTAAACAGATTGAGAAATAATATTTAATTAAAGATTTATTTCCTTCAAGATCCATTTCTAAAAGTACAAATGTCATTAAAATAGCCTAATCTATGTTGCTCTTATCATATCCATTACATCTGGCATTCTCGGAACGTTCATGTGAATTTAGGCAACCTAACCGACGTCTGCATAAAACATGTAAAATGCTTACCTCGTAAAATTTCCCTAGTCAGTCTTGGCAAATCGATTAGCTACCGAATCTCTCTTGAAGTACATTTCATAATTCACGCATTAATTGTAATTCACGGTTTTAAAAGTATTTACGGCAGTGGATTAAAACAAAATCATAGATATATTTTAAATCACAGCGAGCATTCGACGATAATAAAGCATCAACAAGTACACAGACGAGGGCAAATTGATAGCAAGTTACGAATGGGTTAGGGATCCATTTCAAAATACTTCAGAAGGGCTCTCAACTGCCGAAAAAGAGATCTTCATAGATTTCACATTCAGTGACTAAATTAAAGGGCAATTTTGTAATAGATCACTCTTTGAATTCTGGATAGAGGTGGATGCTGAATTTTCTGCACTGAAAACAAAAGCATTTCGTATACTATTACCAGTTTTAACATCATACCTTTGTGAATCGGATTTTCTGCAATGGCTACTTTGAAGACAAAATATAGATCTGAGCTAAATATCAAAAAATAACTCTGAGTGTCAATTTCTAATTTTTAGCCTTCCTTTGAAAAACTTTGCTTCTGCAAGACAAGCCCATAGAAGTCACTGATAATTATTAAACTTGTTCTTATACTGGCTGGAAGTACCCATTTAACACGAGTTTATTTTTTTAAAAAAAAGATAATACATTATTCTTGATATAATAGGTTAATTGTAAGGAGAGTAAAAAAGTGCAAGACAATGTATACAAAAATGTAAAATGATTTATTGAAATGAATACTCATATTATAAACGGTTTTGAATGAACTGCAATTTTAAGCATCCAGAATTAGCATTTAGAATAAATGGTAAGTAATAAAAGAATATAAAATTCTAATGGTAACAATTGTGTTATTTTTTTAATATTTAAAGCGAAAAGCCCCGGGGTCAGGTTGCACTCGATACTAACGTTAATAGTCGCGGGGGTGATGCACCCCAATTCTTTTTTTTAATTATTTTCAATATACAAGATAAAATCACAATTTCAGTGAATAATTTAACTAAGAGAAAATATACTTACCTATTTCAAGGGTTTTTCTATTTGTCTTTCATAATTTGGGAAAAAATCCATTAAAACTGAACTAAATTGTTCCAAATGTCGACCTTAATGAAGGACACAAATCACGACACTTTTGCTAACATTACAGGGGAAAATATTTGCAAGCAAAACTGTCACATTTTGTTCACGTTAATGTAATTTTAATGTCCTTTGATGATCGACAAATATCCTTTTGAACTTTTTCTTGCTTGTGTCTTTTTGACAGGGTGAAGTGCATTTTGCGGTACACTTATGGCTTCATATTTTCTTGATAAAGTTCTTAATGTAGCTATTGAAAATTTTCCTTTCGTTTCATGTTTTTGCTTTTCTCAAATTTACTTTCGCTAACATGATTAATATGCATTATTTCAGCAAGTGTTTTCCTTGTTTGATCAACTTCAATTTCCTTTCAGAGAGATCACAGATGCCCAATTCTTTTTTTATATTCTGCTCATTTACATTTATAAATCATAATCAGTCGTACAACATCACAATTAAAACCACTAAGTTATTAATAGGGAAAATGTAGCATGTTCAAGAAAATATTTTTGAAAAATAGTGGTCATGCCGGGAATTCGGTCTAAACAAGTACCTTAAGATTCTAAAAAAACGTTTGCCACTCCCAAAAAAGGAGATATTTTATCAATTCATTTTAGCTCCCATTAAGACTGTCGTATTAGAGGATTCTCTGTCAAGGCCATTGGTATTAAATAAACAGTTTTCCCAGAATTAACGATTTATGTATTTTATGTTTCAGAATACTCATAAAATTAAACTTGGCCAATTAATCCTTCAAAGTGCTCAATATGCTTATCCATGTATCATAAAACTCTTTAACATTTAAAAAAGCACACCAACAGAATTATATAATTTACAACTTCCCTAAAAAAAGGGACGCAGATAACCCTACCAGTAAGTTCGAAAGCCAAAAAATATATTTTAGATTAAAAGAAACGTAATAAAAAATCTCTCATCGTAGGATTACAGCAAGTAAGCAAAATATTTTTTATTTGGTTATAGGATCAAAAGATAGCTAATGAGCGTTCAAAGTAGAATCTTTTATTTTGATTACCTTTTCACCAGATGATATATATAAATCATATCAGTGTAAATCTGTATTTTTCATTATATCAGAAAGTATTTTGTTTTTCCATTCAGTAAATTAAATTTTTTTAACCTTTTTATTTTCGATATGCTCGCGCCCCCCTTGAAGAGTTATCGCGCCCCCCCCGGGGGCGCGCCCCACAGTTTGAGAAACACTTGTTTAGACATATTATTGTGCAAAGCCGAATAACACTTGTAAAAATATCTCCGAAGGATAAGTCGCAAGAAGATAGTCAAAAGAGAAGAAAATGTGAACAAAGTGTGGGCGTGGGTGATTTAGTAGACACGTAAGTGGTAGCAAAAAGTCCTGAACACAGTCATTTTTTTTTGTCCAATTTTTGAGTTTGACGTAATTTTTTTAAATGAAGTTACTGTACTATCTTAAATGTTGTTGTTGATTCTAATGTATTTTTTAATGCAGATTTTAAATCTGTCTTCAGTTTTTCGATCCCACAAGTTTTTTAGAGGACAACAGCCTGAACACGAGATTGTACAGTATGTACAAAATAGCACAATATAGAAAAACATAATATGCATGGTAGAATAACGCAAAGCTTTACAAACACGGTACTTTTAACATGGGCTTTGAAACTTACATGATTGCTACATGTTTTAACATCAATATTTAATGGACAGCCGTTTGATTTGAGGCTGTACATCTTGAGCATGGAATACAATAATTTCACAAGAAGTTCTTTCATGAAATCATGAATTTTTCTTCCAGATATGATAACCTATGTCAGGGATGGCGAACCATTGACACGCGTGCCATTGAGGGCACGCGACGCAATGTTTTGGGCACTCCAACGATCAAAAGTGTTTGCATTTTTGTCCAAAGTAACAAACTTCACTGTGAAGTAATCTTTATTGAGGGATCTCATTCTCTCTTTTGTGTGACACTAAACCTGCATGTTTTCATAAACAATATTATTACAAGAAACTATAAGTACTTCCCAAACTTGAAAAAAATATCAAAGATTTAGATATATATGAGAAACCAGACGAAGAAAAAGTTATAGAAGAATTTATTTCATAATTGATTCTTCAATCGAGGAATTTTCTGCGATATGTTCTTAGTTCAAGAATTATCGGAAGCGCTCAAGTTTATTTTGTATCCTGATGTTATTTCATAAACTAAACTCGTCCCAGTTCGACTAGTTGGAAATTGAAGAATTTAAATGCAACTGATTGATTTCCAGTGTAGTTCAATTTGGATTCAAAAATTTTCATTGAACCCAGAAAAAAGTTGGAATTAATATATTGTAAAAATGCCACACAGTAATGAAAGTTTGGAAACGTGGAATTTGATTTCAGATACATTTAACTGTTTGCAGAAGCTGACTCATGTTATTATGACCACATTTTCATATACCTATGCCAGAGAGTCATTATTTCCAGATATGAATAACGTTAAAGACTCGTTTGGAAACCGTTTTACAGATGACTCCAATTCAGTATGCATTCTACTAAAAGTAACATCTTACAATCCTGTTATAAGTTACTTGCCATTTAATTTGCAGTAACAGAAGTCACACTATAAAATGTTCCTTTACTTTGAATTACACGTATAACTAAAACATTTACTACTATACAGTGCAAAATGTATTTTTTCGTAATGAATAAGAGTTTTGAGTTGTTAGTAATTAGTTTTATTATTTTTTCCAATAATCTATACATACTACTATACAGTACAAAATGTATTTTTTCGTAATGAATAAAGAGTTTTGAGTTGTTAGTAATTAGTTTTATTATGTTTTCCAATAATCCCAAATTAAAACTATTTGATGGCACGTCTATATCTCATTAAACATTTCTTTAGAAAAGAATTTCACGTTGATTCATAAAGACTACTTCTGACCTATGTTATGCCACAGGTTCTCTATCGGATTGAGATCTAAAGACTCTCCTGGTTAGTTCATACTATTAACAGTATTGTCTTCGAACCATTTATGGACAACATTTGAAAGGTGATATGAGTATTATTGTTTTAAAAAAAATCCTATGTTCTATATGTTTCCAATCTATGTTCCTCTCATGCTGTGAAATCTTCTAAAATGAAAAGACATGCAACTCCATATCATGACTCACGTCGGATGCTTTATTGTGTGCTTCATATGCTGAGATCTGAACTCTTTATGAGTGTGTCGTCTTATATAGGCACTATTTTTGTTTTCTGAAGTATGAAACTGACTTTCATCACCAAATATTACCTTTTCTAAGTCGTTAAGAGTTCATATGAATGATCCATTACCCCTCACGCCAATCAGTGAGTAATGGTTTTGAAAAAAAAAAAGATTTAAGCCTTATAATCTAATTTCCATTAGTATTCTTCGTGCAATTCGTAATTTTGGGTACAAATTCACATTCGGTGTCGAAATTCATTATTTTAAAATTTGGGGTGAATTAAACCACTTATTTAAAGTTGAAATCGTCTGCAATACCCTGTATTCACGTAAAGTTGTTTTTCTCGGATCGTCCAGATCTCTCTTGTTCATGATAGAAATTTGTTTCACTGAATATTTCTTCAACACTCCTTGATAGTAAAAATACTATATAGTGTTCAGCAACAATTTAGTGCATAGAATAGCATTTTTCCTTCAAAAGTTTTATTTTGCATCCTTCATTATAAGGCAGAAACAAAAATTAACCTATAACTCCAATATTATCAGCCCACACACTTCAAATTGCTTCACAGAATTGATTTAAATGCATTAAAACATTCTGCATATTCTGCTTTCAAACCTGTTTCCCAAATGATCTCTAAATGTTTTGAATAATGGAGTATTTCATTGGTTAAAACAATCACTTATTACAATACATTGCTCTTCTTCCTGTCTTATTGTTTTTCTAAAATATCGATAAAGCTATTTTATTTACATAAAACCTATAAACAGATTTGAAATCAGCGGGAAAAGGCCAGTTGAATCAATAAAAGATAATTACAAAACGAAAAATTAACTCAAACTTAAAATTTAGGCAGAAAAACGAGTGTGTTTAAGACCTTTTGTACCACCATTGTACAATCGGTCTGCCCACACAACGTTTGTACTCTTCTCAAGAACATTATTAAGAAGATAGGTACTTTAAAAGGGAAAGACCTCCACCCTATATTATTCCCTTTATTTGAGCGAGGATCAGCAGGTTATTTTAACTTAAAAAAGTTCTGCGCTAAACATTGACGTAGCTAGTCTTGAGTGTGCCCCTGTATCAAAATTCCTTCTGTGGCCCGTTTTTGGATATTGAAGCTTTGTTAATCGGACTATTTTTAACATTTTACGATTTTTTACTTAAAATTTTGGGGCCCGTCTAGCTTGGGACCCCGTATCACTGTACTGCTGATACGACGGTAGCTACGCCCCTGGCACTAAAGCATTTTTAGAGCGTTGATTTGAAAGAACTGAAGAAATCAATTTAACACTAGAATGTCCATTGGTGTCAATTGGACACTGGATCCTATTTACTTTGTTCTCCTTTTTCAATAATTTTTGCAGGTAATTTGAAATTTTTCGTGACTTTTAGTTAATTTCCCTGGTGATTGCACATTCAAAGTTTTGTGGTTCTAGTTTTATTAGAAGTGATTTTGCATTATTATTTTGAATTTATTTTGTTTAATGTAAATCAAATTAGCCTTCCAGGTTGCTTCATTCTGAGTTTAAGAAAAAGATGAAAGATGGGCTTAATTCATGAGACGTTATTTAACATTAGTATCAACATATTGTATGCGAAATTAAATAGTAGTAATAACTTAAGAAAACAAAACGTAAGAAAAAAGTAACCAGCAAAATTAAAAACAAACATAAGCTTGTATATTGTACACAATTAAGATTTGTTTACAAATATATATGATGAAAGAAAAAGAAGCAAAACTACAGCAGAATAGTTATATTGGAACATAACTTTGAGATTACTTTAAAAACAATCTTGACGTTTTCATTAGAACTGTAAAAAGATTAAAGAAACTATTAAAAATATCAATCTTGGAGCTATTAAATTTTCAGTAAATTTTATAAAGTTTTATTCTAGCTTTTCAACAGTGCAATCACTTCCAAATCAAGTTTTTGAAAAAAAATCTTCGAGATATTATCTTTAAAAGTTTTCCAGACGTTCCCTGTCTAGAAGCAATAACAGTATTTTGAAACTGAAAGAGCGAAATTACACCTTCCTTCTAGATAGAATCATGAAATATTTATGAAGTGGAGCAGGTGCTGACAACTCAAATTTTCTAATACATTCTTTCTCTATGGACGAATCTCAGAAAGTATTTTCAGAAAACAAACTTGCTTTCTTTCTTTCTTTAATTTTATCCAACGTAACATTTTTCGTTTTTTTTTTTGTCGTTGGATATGCAGAAAGTATTGCAGAAGGTTTTGTGAGATTTAATTTGAAAATAATTTAACTCACTTCATTTTTTAAGGGAAAAATAAAGCTTATTTCCGAGAAAATTTTCTCGAAAATAGATTATCTTATTAAGGGGCACAGTACGATTCACTTGACCAAAATCGGTCAAAAATCAAATATAATTTTTTTAGTCTAAATTATTCTTTATATACTCTTTCTATAACCTCACAAAATTTGAAAGCTCTAAACTTAAGAAACGCAGAATTATGGTAGCTTTTACGTTCGTTTTTATTCACATCCCTATGGCAAATCGAAACTTAAAACTTACTTATCTCAGAAAGGTAAAATAACTAGTTTGTCTTCATTTAAAATGCTATGGCTTTTTTCTGTTGTGCCTAATGCTTTGAATTGTTTTTTGCCTATTGCCAACAGTACACATAACAAAAGTTGGTATGCATTTTTGAATCAAAGCAATACTTATTTTTTAAAAAATAATTGAATTCAGAATTTATACATTTTTTAAGGAATTTTTTCAATAAGCATTCATAAACAGAGGTATTACACGAATACCAATCATGTTATCGTAAAACCCATACCCAACTTTTGTTATACATTGTTTGAAGTATTTGTAAATCAAATTTCATGTATGTACGTCAGCATTTCTCAAACTTTGGGGCGTGATAAACTTACGAGGGGGGCGAGCATATTGAAAAATCGAAAACAAAATATTATTTTTTAAAAAATATTAATTTACTGGAGGTAAACAAACAAAATACATTCTGACATAATAAAAAATAAAATACACGTTTAAACTGTTATAATACACTTTTAAAGATATCAGTACTGCACAATGTATTTTATAATTTAACAATACTAAGTTAAGAACTAGTTTTATAATTATCAGCGTCCCCACGGGATTGTCATATATAAAATTATATGCACAAATTAACACTTATCTTGATAATTTGAACGGTTTATAATTAATCCCTTGAATGCTGATTAAAAATGACGTGATTCTCTCTCCAATGCCACCGTTTAAGCTACGCGTAAGTGGTGTATTGGGGGGAGTAGAAAAGGAATAAATAAGCAAATCCTTCGCAAACACTGTCAAGGTTCTTTTATTGCATTCCAAAGCCTTCGGAAAGACGAATATATACGTCCTGGGCAATTAATGCACTGGCTGAGCGAGACGTTTAAATACGCTGGTGGTACTAAGAGATTCAAATCGTATTGTAGCTTCTGCGTCAAAGTATATTAGTATTGATTTCAATACATTGTTATTATATGGAGGTAGGGGGCGCGATGAAAATTATGTTTGAATATTGAGTCGCAAACATTGAAAGTTTGAGAAGCACTGATGTACGTAAATTTTTGTAGAAGGAGTAGCATTTTAAAATCACTTCACAAATTTTAAGTTCTTTTCGTTAAGAAATTAAATGACCAGCTTTTTATGAAATTTTGAGCACAAAATCTGTTTTACATAGTATACACACATAGGAGGCAATCAAATTTTTTTAAAAATTCCTTAAATTAAACATTTTTGCGTAAATCGTACCATGTCCCCTTAACTGTAAATTTTTAGAAACTGGAAAAATAGAAACTTAACTTTTATTTGAGACAACTTTTTCTTCAATCTCTTTTTTTTTAGTTTAAATTCTGAAAAAATATGCGAAAAAGAACAGTTACAGTTAGTTTCTTTACTACGAGGTAGGATTCAAAAGTTCCCGGACTGAGCCTGCAACGTGAAAATTTTTGCAGTGTAGAACGACTACGATAACATTTCTGTGTTACTGCACTCTTCCCCTTTTCTAAAAGTGAACTCTCCTAAATCCAGTGGTCTGTGGCTTGCCACGGCGAAGTATTTTGTAAGCGAATGGATTTATCAACCGGCGATTGAAAGAAATGACGTTTGTAGAGCAGAGAATGAATATCTAGTTTTGTAGAAAGTATGTTTTGCAGAGTGATATACACACAACAGTGATACATTATCGGAACGCAAGATTTTGAGTGGCATTGACGTTTTAGGGAAGGCAGGGAAAGTATCGAAGACGATGAACACTCTGGACGTCCGTAGACTTCTCGCACTGCTAAAACATTGAAAAGGTTTCTGCGGCGGTACGTAAGAACGCACTTCAAATAACGACGAGGTGAAAATGAAAACAACTCTTTTCCTACATCCTTCTTTCTCCCCTGATTTCGCCCCCTCAAACTTCAGAATATTTCTTGAATTGGCACGTCACTTGCAGGGTCGCCGATTCCAATCTGCAGATTAAATTCAAAGTGCATCGCAGTCTGAATTAAGGGACATAAAAACGGATTCCAGAAATGTTTCAAAGAACTTTACAAGTGATGACAAAAGTGTGCTGTAACTCAAGAGTCTTATTTCGAAGGAGGATGTGTTTCAGTAACTTAACTGGTAATATTTTTTAAGTGATAGACTCAGTCCGGGAACTTTAGAATCTTACTACGTAAAAGTGTTGCTAGAGTTAATTTTCTAGAAATGGAAGAGTTCGGATTTGCTGGCAAAGAATGGATTTCAAATGATGCAGTCAGATCCTCCTCTGTCTTTGCGGCATATGAAACGTTACATATCCAGCATTACTGAATGTAAGCGTTTCAGCATGTACATAGAAAAGTCTACAGGAAAGAACATGAGCTACTTTCTGAAGTCATCAATGAGATATTCTAGTTCCTTGCTTAGAGCAGTCGGTGTGGCTCACTTTGGCGTTGCTTCTTACTGTGATCATGAGTTTTTGCAAGACTGCCTGTATACTATGGGAATGGCAGATTCAAACTCCTGCTCACTTAATGACCCTGACGTACCCATGACTGAGGATCATCTCAAAATATGCCCTGCTGTTTTAAACCATACTTCTTTAAAGTTGTTGACAGTACCTTTGATGACTTTTTGTTATCGTTCTATACTGTAGTGCGCTGAGATGGCCATAGGGTATAAATTATTTTCTAGAAATTAATGCTGTATGAATTATTTGAAGACAAAACTGGATACGTTTATTCTTGGAAGAAGGCGAGTTAATTTATTTTATGTTTTTAAACAAGCATATATTTGTACTAAATCAGATTTCCAAGACTTCGAATATTGAAATATAAGCAGTACTGAAATAGTGTATAACTAGCAAAGGAGGATTTCAAATTGATCATTTCAAGGACAGAATGTACCCCCTTTAAGATTCATCCTTTGTTCAGATTGAGACATAGCCATCCTGTGATGACTATGTCTATTAGGATCCGCGTAAGCCAGAGGTGTGGGATTATCTAAATGATGAGACATTTTAGATTCTTAACACAACTTTTATTAAGAATAACTTAAATTACTTAATTCTAATTAACAACTTTCTTAAAGTGAGAGTTAACACCCAATTAAACCTTATTTCCAAGTCAGATCGCGCAACTAGATCATTTATCTTAATTATAATATATTAACTGACTTATCTAATTTCCTATACAAAATATTACCTTTTGTAGATTCACCTTCCTTCATCGATTGAGGAAATACATATAACTTAATTTTAGATGCGAAGATTCAGACTTCTTTATAATTTAATTTATATGAACGTATCCTTCTTCTAGAGCTATAGGACATCTAACTCTTGATCCGAATGATTCCACACTAAGATATCTCTAAACTTGCCGCGCCTTCTCATCAAAGCTTCTATCCTTTTAAAGTATATCTCATTTACATATTTGATCCGTTTTCTTCTTGGTTTTTTGGGTTGAAAAGGTTTTTCCATTAATCGTGGCCGTCAAAGAACTTGGGAGTTATGTTAGAAGAAGGACGCGAGACGTCACAACCCCCTCAAGAAGAAAAACGTGATTTACTTAAGGGTTCTCCAATGCCCAAATAAATTTCGTGTCTAAATCTTATTTCTGAATCTCCCCCGCTTTCTGAGGTTTTATTTAAATTTTAATCTTAAATCCTCATTTTAGCTTTTATAATTTCCCAAAAATTTATCTTGACTTTTTAATTTTCATTACTCATCTTAGAATTAAATTTAATATTCAACTTAATTTTAAATTTAAACTCGTGACCAATAAATTTTACTCCATTAACTAGGCCAACATTAATAAT
>BMAV01021213.1:0-19229 GCA_019973955.1 Trichonephila inaurata madagascariensis | reverse complement strand
AAATTTTAAACAAAATTTATATATATAGGTAATTTTCTAAAATATATACCCAAAGTTCTATTTTTGTATTATAAACCCAACAATTATATTTAAAAGTAATAAACAAAACAACGTTGAAAAAAGTTTTTTTATTCAAATAAATAAAAAAAAGTAAACAATGACAAATTTTTAGAACAAAAAGTGATAAGAACAAACCTTACTGTGCGTGTAAAGTTCGTCCAAAAGTAATGAAAAAATGACGTAAAACAACTGAATGAGTATTTTTTACACAAAAACAAGTAATGAAATGGAACAAAACTGTGCTTTTTGCTTGAGTGCAGTTGCGAAAAGTCTCCGAATATTTTGAGTTAAGATTCTAGTTTTCATGAAAACATGGAGGAAAGTTAGGTTTATAATTATTTTAGAATAAATCAATATACCCCTTAGAAAATAAGCCCCTCTCCTTTTTTCAAGCTTAAAATTTGTTCCATTTCCTCTTGAAAGTGAATGAAAAAGATTCCCTTCGGTGCAATTTAATTACATATTCTTTCACGAGGACACTTATTTCATCTCTTATTATGAAACTAATAGATAATTTTTCATACAAAACATCGATTTTATTAAGTAAAAAAGATACATCTCATAAGAATTATACTTGATTTAATGGTACCAAATTTCCAAACATAAAAATTTGGTTTAAGGCTGTCTTCGGTAAAGAACGAGAGTTGAACTAAACGCGAAGCCATTTTCAGACAGAAAAAATGTTCAATTTCCATGGAAATTTGCAATCTTATAACTCATACCTCTGTTATAACAATATAGTGTTTTAAAAAATTCCAAAATATTCCATGAATGTTTTCTTTTTTGTTGTAATACGTGAAGGCATAGCCCATTTAGCATTAGGTAGGAGAAAATACGCGAAATACATTTTATACCAGAAAAAATGAAAAACTGGGTTTAAAAAACGGAAAGTATGATAAAAATGCTGCCTCTAAAGGATAGTGAAGCCAGAATATCATATTAATGTTTCATTTATTTTATATCTGAAAAAATGTTCCAAATTCTGGTCCTTTTCTTTAACATTAACCGAAGACAGCCTTAAAGAGCAATTTCAAACATTTTTAAATTTTAAATCTGTTTTAAAAACTCTTTAATTTAAAATTTTTTAAGGAGCATAATTCTTCTATTTTACTGCAGTATTTTGCCTTTCATTCTTTAATAAGCTGCGAAGGAATAGAATAAGGAATGAATCAAGATTTTCAGTGTAAGCTAGGTTTAGAAGTTAATAACATAAAACCATTCTAAATTTGAGAGGTTATCCATTTGTTGGAAGGGAATGAGTGAGTGAGTGAATATTAACGTCGCACTGTTCAGCTACACGAGGGCTTTTGGTGACGAACCACGTAATTTTGAACCATGGTCAAGTGACGTGGACGACACCTGAGCTGGCACCTCCCTCTCCTAACTACCACGCCACACCAACGTTGTTGGAAGGGAAAGTGCATTATCAGGATATTACTCTTAAGTAAATTTGAATTTATTTAGAAAAGTTGAAAAATGTTTATATTGATTACTCATATTTTTTTTTCGAAATTTTTATTAAAATACGGTATATTATACAATAAATATATAAACTTATAACAATTAATTCATTATTGTTTTATTATAATCGTTAAAAAAATGTAAAAGTCATTGTTTTTTTTTAGATTTCACAATTATTTTATACATTTTATTCGTCATTTTACTAAGAATATTCAAGCATTTATTTAAATATTTATATTTTCTGATAATCATTAACAAATTTTAAAGTTTTGGGAAAGTTTTGAATTTACAAAAATTTTAATTTTCAATCAGAAAACCTCAGTGCATTAAAATTGTAAATTTAACTTAAATTGAGCATTTAAATTTTTAAAATATTGATTTGATGGTATTCCTTGACTTAGAATTAATTTGAAATACAATTACGATAGTAACCAAAATTCGAAAAAAAGCACGTACTTTTATTCTTATTGCTTTCCTATTGAAATCTACTGAAAAAAGATCATATTTTTACTACAATATAGTTTTCTCTGTGATGCTTGTCAGCGACGGCTTCGATAATAGTATTTGTTTTTTCAACAGGTAACTCAGGGATAATATAGCATCGAACGCGGAATTTAGTGACCTTTTTTATACTTTGTGGTCTAATTGCAATAATTTTAAAATAACGCTTTTAAAATTTAAATCAGGCTGAAAAGAATTTTGCTTTCATGGGCTTGGTTTTAAATTTCTTTTTCTACAGTAGTATCTGTAAAATATCAAGAACTATAATCGATAATTCTTTCTCAATAATAACAATTAGAATACCATCGTAACTGAATAAACAAAAAGGTTTTACATAGTTATTTACAAAGGAAGTAAATTACTTATATTTTCAGTGGTCTTTATTATCGCTATGGTGCGTGCCTAAGTTTTGTTGTGAGAGCAGCCGCTAGATAGTTGCCATCACTGAAATAGCTCTCACATTGGGTTTGCCGAGGTGTCTACCAAAACTTCAGGTGCTCATGCCGGCTATCGCCAGCGCTTTCGGCCAGACGCGTTCGTATTACGCCAGCAACGGCGTTAAATTCACGCGAAGATAAAATGAGTCATATCAGACATCTTTAATAACGAAAATATTACGTATTCCATGAATCGAAGACAAAAGTATCAAGCTACCGGCATCAAACGGATAAATTATAGAACTATCGTCTGCAAGAAATTGTAATCTCAACAAACAACAGGATAAATTCGTGTGACGATCAGCGATCCCTGATTGACGCTGTCCATGTTTGTCCGGACCTTCACTGACCCCACGTTTTGGAAACATTTTAAAGCTCTTCGCGTTTAAAAGTATACGAGGTATAATGCGTGATTTTATTTTTAATTTTGAAACTTTGTGAAGAATCTTAGCGCGTTCGACATATAAACATATATATGGTTATGGAATCTTTTCAGGACATCAGGCTGAAGACACTGACAAATTTTAATCGAAATGTCGAATTTATTCTGCAATTCAATGAAAAGAACAAAAGGGTTGTACCATCCCATTGCAGCGGCACTTGGCAATTTAAATCTTTACACACTGATGAGCCCAATATTGATAATAATGCTGAATAAAAATAACATTAAATGTTCCCCGGAGTCCTGTAATCTGGAACCAGAGCGACATACATCAGAATTATAATTTATAACTAATTTACATACAAGCCATGTTTGGGCTTCTAAGCCATTAAGCATTTAATTTCTACAGATGTTTAAAAAAGAAACCGCTTTTCAGCTACAGCAATGACGAAACAAACAAACAAGTCCCTGATCAATTGTTTTGGAGTTAATGGCGCAGAAACCAGCTGAAATCCAGCATCGAAGTGTATATCGAAAGAAGAACTTGTGACAAAGAATGATTTGGAGCATAATGGCGAATAACGGACTCATGGCAATTTTCAGATGACTTGCGTCATTTTCAGTTCCAGCTGTCAACGGTAATCTTTCTCCAATGCGCTGGCGGTGGCCGAGCAGCTGACTGCGCTGCGTACGCCATTACATTGATACGCTTTGACCCGCACCCTGGAACAGATGAGCAAAACGGATGCGGTGGCGTAGGTGGAACATCCTCACCTCCATGTGTTTCGTCTGCTGTGGCACGAGGACATCTTGGAAGAAATTCTTTGATTCTGCAGAGTAAAAATAATTGTCAACAAAAGTCGCTGCTGGCAATACGCCGCTATAAAATGTAAAATCTCAAGACAAATTTAGTTAAACCACACAGGCATTTATGAAAGATACACTTTCTAATTACTCAAAATAATTAAAGAAAAATTCTGATATAGGAGCATCTAGCAAGCGTTATGTTAAAAAAATGGAACAAATTTTTAAACCGGAATCTGTGCACTGGTGGCATGCGCTTCAAGCAGTGAAGGTTGAGCTTCCCAATAAATTAAATATTTAATGACGAAAATAGCGGTGAAAGCGTAAGACAGGGTGAGAAAAATTAAATTGACGATAAAGAGACGAGTAACAGGCGTGGAAGGACAAAAATTAAAACAATAATTGTCATGGTATTCCTGCGAACAAAGAATAGCTTGGTGCGAAATTCACACCGTAGTTGCGCGCTTTCAGAAGCGCCGTGCGCTTCGGATCTATCACGGTGGCAAAAATACAAAGACATACAGAAGTTCTGAAGTTTGATGTTGGGTTGTGGTTTGTGGGAGATCTGTATTATGTCTGATCCCACAACTTACACAAAAAAATTCACTGTTATTTGTGACGGAAGGCTTGCTGGAACACTGGCCGCTGAAGAGCGTGGCAATAAGTAAAACGCTCGAAGGAACGAAATAGCCAGGGTGCGCAAACCATCAAGTGTTCTAAGGTACAGAATCTGACTCGCAAATCTGAAACTTTTCTAATTGAATTACACATGGATTTCATTTTATTTCTGTCGGTATTTCAGCCACAATGGGGCCGATGCGGTTTAAGCTGAATTTGCCTAGAATTGCCACGCCTGGTTTGCGGCCCGCTATAAATGTTTTCCGCAATAGATTTAGCTTGTTAAAATTCTGTAAGTGGATGATCACAAAGTATGGTTGGATTTTGCTAAAAGGAGCGACAGGCTGGTTTACTCCGTGGACAGACGAATCACATTTCTCTTTGACTTGTAACGTAAATTCGAAGAATTCTGAACATTGGGCAAATTCAAATCAGCGGCACCGTGCTATTGCATGCAAACACTGCTCCTGTGGTTCCGGTGGCTCATGCGGGATAACAAGCACTTTATCCACAGCCTTACTTTTTATTCGACAAAACTACAGCTAACACAAGATGTGCAATTCATGAGCATTTGTGCCATGGCACAATATTGACATATTGTTTCAGATTTTCAAATATCAGAGAAAAGTTGTTGACTGTTTAATGCGCATACTGTCGCATTGTGAGTTCACATTGATCAATTAGTCTAGAAGATATTATTCTATCATTTGCAGGCTGGCCTGGATTCAACATGGCCTGAAGGCAACGGTAATGAGTAAGTAAATTTGGCGGCTAACTACAAAAGGTATATGAAAGTGCAGACATTACATACTTTAAAATTGGATGCTGTGCATTTTTACCTTTTTGGTATACGATTTCAATTTACATTTTACTATTTGGAACATGCAGAAGAGAGTATCCAAATGTCAAAATATTTTAAGTTGCTAAAACATTTATAATTTCTCAAAGCACGTTGAATAAGAAAATACAAAATAAATTTATTTCTTTAGTACCATTATTAAAATATAACATTCTGGAAAAGTTTTATAAATACTATTTGACAAGAATATGCAAAACGCTTTGTAAAGATTCAGGGGAAAAAGGAATAAAAGAAGTCCTCGTATGAAAAACATTTCTTTTTGTAACGTGACTGGCAAAATATTTACGTTTTGCTTCTACAGCATTATGTGAACCTGGTCTGGTGCAGCATGAATTTAAAACTTGTTTTATGTGGTTTATAAAGAACATTGAAAGATGAACCTCTATGTAACGAATTTTCCATACAACGAACTTTTTCGGGTTGAAGCGGTTAACGAAGGTCGGAGCAAAATTTTAGTTAATTCGGGGGTTTATTATTCGTTGAAATAAGGGTTTTGCCAGCCTTCGCTGTTCATCGGCAGAAAAGTTCGTTAATTATTCCATGGAAACTTCAACCAGCCTGGAACATCAACATCGAGACCGGCTATCACCTGAAACATGAAAAAAGTAATCACCAAAGATAGATATTTGCTTCTCATCAAAACAAACAAAGCTGCTTCTCCTTGAGGATATACTCTGTGGCGTTGTGATAGGTTTACAATCAAATTTGGCGACCACTATTATGGGCGTTTTGGGTTTAGATGGACAATTTAGGGACATCTGGTTCTTCCATCGGACCCATCAAACTAAAGTATATATGACTTGCGCGCACAAGGCGATTTCAATATCAATTCAAACGAGGATAACTCGTTCCAGAGATTGGATGGGAATCTTTATTCGTGGGGTTTTAACCAGGCTATATTCCATTCAAAAGGCTCAGTTAGACACTTTTGTGTTTGTTCGGTTTCTTGTAAAATAAGGATTGTTCGTGTATTTTGTATGGCTCAACTCTTCTTCACAATTTCCAAGCTCGATACCCAGGCTCTATTGCCTGGCGGTGGGCCCCGGCGCTAGGCTCAAAATCGCCACCAACAGCAAATGGTCCCAGCAATAAAATTATCAATATTCCTTATTTCGTTGTACATATTATTATTATACTTTGGGCATTTGTGACGCATTGCAGGTAGTAATGCTGCGTGAACGCTTAATTTTGGCCCCGAACCCATATGTACCGGGGACATGACTGGCCAAGACGAGGCGAAATCAAACTAACCACGCGTGAAATTCCAGACTTTATTCGAAATCATTCGGAATATCAATTGATTCATCGCTGGGATTTTGGGCGGGTAGAGCGTGCGGAAAGAGTCTTGGTCCACCATATCGATTTTAATATTTCATGGTTTCCGTTTTGCCGCCAGAAGTTTTCAGCTCACGAAATTCGGCGTATCGCGCAGGGCGGAACCGGACTATATAGTTGGATGCGTTCGACAACTCATGCTCGGGTTTCTGGCGGGCTCACTACGGACGGCCAGCGGCTTCAACGGTAATTTAGCACTTCTTTTGTTGGACTCCAATTAAGCGATAAATCGGCAAATGGTCAGTTAATAGAATCAATTTATCTTTGGCCTGGGCTCGCCATCGGAATTTCTTGCTAGCACTGGTATCCCGGCTACGGTGGGCCTTTCTTCTGTAGATGCGGTTTGTCATTGACTGCTGCCTGGGCGTGGCAGATCTGGCTGAAGCTGTTCTGTGCGTTCAATTGATCCTGCCCAGCCGTATGGTCGATTCGCAACGGCATGGAGCTATGAACTAGATCTGTTTTAGTCTTCTTTCGGCATCAAACTGCCAATCAGATGGTTTAAAGTTTTGATTCAATCTTTAAACGGGCGGCTAACGTCAACAGGTAACGATTTTATGTTTCGGCGGATACTGCTGGGCCATCTTTATCAAAATACAGGCAGATCGGGCGAAATCAAAGGCCATCGACCGTTTGGCACGGTATCAACACCAACACCACGGTTTCAACCCGCCTGAGCATTTTCGTTTATCGGCTGCCAAGCTGTACTGATTTTCTCTTACGTACCGCCTGCGAGCGGATAAACAAAATTTCATTTTTGCGGTGGGCTTTAATATCACCTGGCTGATACTGGAAGATTATTTTGATCAGAGCTCTGAACCTCATCACCGAAAAATATGGTGGAAAACGGGGCGGCACAGCGGTGCTGGCTACGGTATTCCTGAAATCCATAACGCCGATCAATGACGTAATCGATCTTTCGAGAAAAATCCGTGTAGGCTATAATTAAAGGCCTTTCTTCAGGATGGATTCATTATAGTTTGAAACGGTGAAGAATAAATAGCGGTGGGCCCCTTAATCAGCTTCTGTCACCATCCGGCATTATTTCTCTTTAATTCGACGGTGATTGTAAGTCAAACCTTTGGGATTTATACGGTACTATAAGTGGTTTTCCTGAACCGAACTTTTCAATGTTCTTTGAGACTGACTAAAATTCAGCTGAGCACTGGTGACGGGGTTAAATGAAGTTGTAAATACTAACGCTAATCTGGAAAAATAAAATAAAAGTTTTCAAAAAGCTGGGCTCGTACCCAATCAGGCCTCATCCATATTTCTAACCAAACAAAATTTTCCATTCCAGATGATCTTCAGTTGGATATAAAGGTTTTATCAAAACAACCGGAAATATTCTTACCGGCTGGCCGCAAAATATCTCAACAAAGTTAATTTGAGCGCAGAATATCTTTTTCCGCGGGCGCGGTCATTGCTGGATCGGTTTTGCGTACACTTTCGAACGCTTCGATATTTTCTTTGCCTGCTTCGGGTTTTGCTTAACGTGGGGCGACGGATTTTGTTTGCGGTGCTGTGCGGCCGTTGATGGCACAACACTATGCGGTACCAAACAAAACCTTCCTCGCTCGACCGGTTCCTTCGCGGGCAAACAGTTGTTGCTGCGGCGGGAACTTTTTTATAGAACAGTTAACTGGAACGACGGTCGCTATGTACTGTTAAAACGCGGTAATAAGGAACGACTTAAGTGTTTTATCGACCAGGAACACCGCCCGGCACTAAACAACCAGGCGTTAAAGTAAATTAACGCCTGGATCAGGATGGTCTCCTCGATTTCTGGTTACGCTTTGCTGCGCATTTTAATAACACCTGTCTAAGATTCCTTGCTAAATTTTAAAACTGTTTTTCAAAATATAAACGTCTGAACTTTAAATCCTTTTTCTTGTTACGCATGTACGGAGAACTTTGAAGGAAAAATATATTGCCTCTGATTAAATATTTATATTCACACACAGTATGGTCAGCAGTAGCGTAACGTACCCTCCGCAACCCCTCCCACATTGTGGAAGGAACCCGGGACCAGGGGGCGTATCAGACGCCCTGAAGCGCATACCAGTATCTGTAAATCAGCAGTTGACGTGTCTTCTCGAGCCGCCACTGATGGTCGGCGGGCAACAAACGACTGCCTGGAATTTCAGCTGTGGTCTTTATTACTAAGTCTGTGTTCGAAATATTTATGAAAAAAGAACTATATTTTGTTTTTGAAATGCTTAATGTATCCTCATACAACCTCTACTTTCGGGTGCAAGGAAATGAATTAGAGATCCATTTTATTTAGAATTTAGGCGATGAACCTGGGACGAACGACAGGCTTATGAAGCTTTTTTGGCGTGTCGTTCAGGTACATTCAGTTTTACCATTCGCAGCGGTAGAAGATTCCATTTAACAGGATGCGGTTGATTTCTCTTCGGATATGTGGACCTTGTTTGGAGAAAATAGTCGCTATCCACCGACGAAGGTCGCGGCGGTATATTGGCTTCCGTTCCAGCTTCTGCGCTGGCGGCGATGCGCGATTATGAAATGCGTGAGGAATGTTCAATGTGGAAGAAGGATGCTTTCGCCCGCGCTTTCATATTATTGCAATCAGGCACTGATTTTCATATAATGGAGGAGACAGCGTGGATCACCTGGAAGATAGTTATTTCGTCCATCTGACTCCGTTAATGACCCGGTATTCTTCAATCAGCTGAAAGTAGATGAAATTTTCCACATGAAAGAAGATATTATAGAAAAAATCTTACTGGGCATTGCACGCCGTTAACTACAAAATGGTTGGGCTGGGTGCTAAGCAATGGCGCGGACTCTCTGCAGCAACAGCCTTCACGAGGAAAATCTTTTTCGGGAACTGTTTGATTTATTTTGAAAACTTCGTGGACCATCTAAAATTAATCAAAAGGATGTTGATAGCAAAATCTTGAGAAAAGATTGAGATTATATTTCCTGAAAGCTGCTATGCGGACTCTACGTACCTTTAATATGCTTGTATAAGACTCGTAGTCTTATATATCGTTATTAGGAAAATTACAATGTTTGGATTCAAGGCGTCTGACGGCTTTACCTTTTATCAAAAAGTAATACATCAATTTTTACACTTGGTACAACGGTAATTTCAACATACAAGGCACGGTTTTGCCGTTCTCAACTGTTTTCTTGGCTGGCTGTAAATCAGGGCTGGTGAGAATAGTGGATAGTTAGGCGGTATAGAGGTTAAGTTCCTAACTGATTCAGCGACAAATTTGCTTCCGGCGCAGACAACGCTGACAAGACTGGCAATCACCGGCTTCAGCTGCTAACGCGGGTTTTGGCAGCGCGCTGAGTGGGCGGCGCGAAACAAACGTTCTGCTGGGCTGGGAATGCTGGGTCGTCGGTGATCTGGTGTGGGTTGGGTTTGATAATAATCGGTGATGTTCATTATCCAGTAGCGTAACGACAACTCCAGCCGGCGGAGGACAAAGACTGGGGATAAACGATATCGGACTTGGGGCCCTAATGCTTGGGAGACCTAATAGTCTCACTAACAACACAGGGCTGGGTTTTGTTCCACAGGCTTTGGCTTTTGAGGTTTTCCATGCGGCAGGACTTGGAGAATCTACTAATTTGTTTTTAATAAAAATGATTAAACACTGTTTTAAGTGACTCTTTAAGCAACCTTCTAAATTTTTGGAAAAAATATTTAGAGTTTGTTTTTTATTTAACTGACTTTCACAATTTTAAGAGGCTGCCTGGTTCTTGGGAGGGCTGCAACAGTTCAGACCGAATTTCCCACTTGAGGCAGATAGGGACTGAAATATCCTGTTGTGGCTAGCACAACAGGAAGGACACATTGAGCTCTCGACAGATTGCGCTTGGCCTTCACGGGAGGTCTTTGGCCAGACTTCAGGGCAAAACAGATGAGATGCCTCTCCAACTAAAACTCATATGTTTTTGGTTTTCTAAGGACTTTATTAAAATAGTTACCAAGGCCATCTTGCTCAGTTGCTGGAAATGGACAATAAGATATCTTTCGCCATTTGAATCGCGTCTGGAATTCCAGCTGGTATTTCGAAGGCACCCATTATTGCGGGCTTCACCGGCAGAACTTAATTGCGGGGATTCGTATATTCGCCCATTGCTTTGAAAGGTAAATATCGCTCTTCTTCTATTCGTTTATCGCCACCGAACTTAATTAATTCTTTTAAGCAAAATTTACAATTCTGGTAAACAATTAAAATTACCAAGTTAACGTTAATTGAGATTAAAAAATTTAATTTGAATTTTAAAAGGTGTGCAACTGATACCGCCACTGAAGTCTTTTTGCCTCTTGAATCGGAAAATGAAAACTCTTTGAAGTAAAACAAATATTTCTTCCATAAAAAGGTAAAAAAAAAAATCTGTTTTTCAGATCATTTATTCAGGGTATCAAAACAGCGAGGCACTAGCTTTAAGACTGGGCTTCAAGCTGGGGTTCCTTCAGTTGGAGACACCAAAATCGACAAGGTTTATTTTTGAATGGCCGTAATAAACACTGGGGCTTGAAATTTAAAGTTTACATTCTGATAACGACATATCTCTTTGCTTTGAACTTTATTGCTACTAGGCTGATGCAAAATGTTGATAATGTGAACGGCAGGTTTGTGCTTTTGAGAATATCGTGATGCCAACTGCCGGCAAATATAAAATAGTTTTAAGTCAATTCCTACTTAGATCGACAACGAAAATTTTTATTTTAGCTACATTTTATTAAACTGTTGAACTACTGAGAAACCGCTTCCTGCTGCTGCGCGGCGGACAAAGTCTAGCATTAAGTGACATTCGGTTTTTATTATCGGCCAAGTACTCATTCGTACCTTCCTTTAATTTCAATTCTAACTCAAACTTTTTTTGCTATTGGCATACTGGTTGCGCCTTTTCAGTGTCTTTTCCATGGCTCGTTACGGCTCAGGTACAGTAGTTTTAATCCAGTACGGCCGATTCAGAGTCGGTAATGACTGACTGATTCAAAATGCTCCTGTATATCGTTCCATCAGTTCAAACCTTTAAAAATAGCCTTTTGTCAGAATTAGGAAATTCTACCAAGATAGATAAACTAAATACAGTAAATATAGGACATTATGAAATTAAGAATATTCTACTGAAAGGATACCTTCATATAACATGACAAAGGGGCTAATGGCCTGTTTAAGCATAAATTGCAATTGGTGTCAATCAAATGCATTGAACGGACTTTATGAAGTATCTTTATTGAGCAAAATGCCTCAAGTAAAAAACGGCTTTGGTTTGCGCTGTTTAACGCCAGACGCAATTCAGGGATATCATGCGCATGCGTTCACCGAAAAAGACCTTTGGGTTTAACGTATGTTAAGGCTTCTGGTACAAACGGTGTGTCAGGCCAGCGCATTCGTTTCTCCGGATTTCGAGGTTGCAACTAATTGCTTATTAATTATAAATTTGAAGCGCTCAAAAATCTCCAGACACTAATTTAAAGAAATTCTATTTAACACAAAAATATTTATGCTAACTTATCAAGAAAAATTCCTTCCTTATTTTTAACAAAATGTGGGGTTAAAGGAATGGACTTCGACGATCCATTTTTCAAATTTCATATGGTTAACGTTGATGATTTAAGTGACCGATACTTCGTACGTGTAAAAGGCATTAAGCCGCTACTCGGAAATCGTTTTTTAATGCTAAACGATCGTCAGGTTCGGTGGATGTTTCACGTCAATGGCAAAGGATTTTTGAGATAGAATGAACAAGAAAAATTAAATGAATGAATCAAAAATGTGAAACCAACCATTTAATAATCTTTTTTGCGTAGTAGAAGTCACACATAATTAAATTTCAATTAAGAAATAGTGGGGCGCGGCGGATGATGATCAATTTATAGTATAAATATAATTCCTTCCAAGGTTAAAGACGTGCCGTCCAGAAAATATATACGATGTCTATTGCCTAATTCGTTTGATATCTTACGTTAACGCAGAAGTTTGCTTTTGCGAATTTTACGCTTTGCAAGCCGTGATCAGGATGCCATGTTGCGATATGCGGGCTTTTTGTTTGCTTCTTTGCAAGTTAACTCAATTTTTTCTTCAGGAGAAACCGGACTTGCTGGAATTCGTGACAAGTTATTCTTCCGTTTAATTTTATTTTCGTCTTTACGAAGCGAGACGTAAAATGCGCGGCAAGCGCCACTGCAAAACAAGTAACGATGGTGGTAGAGACAATTCCTTCTAGTCAACGAAATATTTTTTCGTCGACGGCGAGATTTACTTTAAAATCCTTTGTTGCAAAAGTTTATTGCAACATATGTAGTAAAAGTGTTTAATAACGTGCAATCACACCACTACCTTTACAATAACCTTTAGACAGGCCGTTTTATTCGCGCTGGTTGATCTTCTAATTTAAACTTTAAATATCGCATATGTTTCCAAACAGCACGACAGTTTGTTTTCGAATATGATTTATCTCTAATGTGTGAAATTCCAGAAGAATTTTGCTAGTTTGCATTATCAGGAAACTAAAGTATTTTTTAAAATTAATGATTTTCTGTTTCTTGTTACAATAAAAAGTATAATACTTTTCTATTTAAATTTTAGGTAATGTAATTTTAATAAATTACTAGTAAAATTACTAATAATTTTTAAAATATACCGACTTCCCCGGCCGAAATTCAAGGCCTCTTTGCGCGCGATGAAATAAGATTCAATCATTCGTTATGTGATCGTTCTTCACTTTTTGTTGTTCTTTTACATCTATGGACTTAACTCCTTACAGGCGGTCGTGATTAATGGAATACACCCACTAAAAAAAAAATAATGGTTTTTTTTCCCCAACCTAATATTTGCAAGCAACGCCGTTCCTTACATTATAATGCGGTTCAATGAAAACTTGGCGAAATGTTCGGCGATGGAGCAAAGTCTGCATCGTTTTTGATGATCTTGCTGGCGACTTTTTTTGGCGAGTTGGCAACCATATGAATGCTTCTGGAAATTACTGAGAAATCTAATAACATCCCGATCAATGACGTAATCGTGATCTTTCGAGAAAAATCCGTGTAGGCTATAATTAAGAGCCACTCGCTGAAGTTGAGTTAGTATGGTTTTGACCGTTGAAGAGTCGACTAGCGATTAGTTGCTACAATCGAGCTACTATAATCTTAATCATTACGTATTTTATATTTAGACTCTGATAGTTGTGTCAGAGAGCTGTAGAAAGTGTAAAACCTTTTGGGATTTATTACACGAATTTTAGTGCTGTATCCTGTATTTCAAGAATCGTTTTTCTACAATAAACTTTCATCGTTCCTGAAGAAGTGTCTTGCTCTTTGAGACTGATAGTATAAAATCCTTGTACCCCGATTTACGTAGCATTATTTATATTTTATAATTTTTCTTACATAATTTTTGAAAGCTTCCAAAGAGTTAAAAATGCAGTTATATAAATACTATATAATCTGGAAAAATAAAATAAAAGTTTTTCAAAAATGAATATAAATACATACACACATTCAGAGATAAGAAATCACGTATTTCTAATATATAAAAATATAAAAATTTTTCCCATATCTCTGCAGTTAAAAGTACGTTAAGATAGATCACTAGGGTAATGATGATTGAATCATGTCAAAGATTTCAAATGAGGATGTTGATCAAGAAGCAATGTGGAAATATTCTTATACGACAGTACAAAATATCCTCAACTGTCCTAAAGATTCATTGATAGATATCGCAATTAAGTCCGACTTTTCCATATAGATGGCGCTACGAGATCATTATTTGAATCGGTTTTTATGTCCACAAAACCCGGAGAGATACTTTCTCTTTCGGTACTTCTTTTTACTTCGATATTTTCTTTTTCTTTTCTTTCAGTTTTTATGTACATTGAAGTTGCGTGTTTGACGATTGTTTGTGATCGCTATTTAGTGATGCTTCTTATATTAATTGTTTTTTTAACAAAAAAACCTTCATAAAAATGATTTTATGTCCATGGTCCAGCTAACGGGAATGTATTAATTGTTTTTTTACAGCAAAGATTTTTTATAGAACAGTTGGCACCAGGTGAGCAGATAACTACCAATAGTAACTGGTTGTATTTATGGTAATAAGGAATTTTGTTTTTTCGCGTCTTGGGCGGAGGAACTAGTGTGTTTTTATCCGAATAGAATTTTATTGGCCTTCAAATAACTAGACGTTAAAGTGGTGATAAATTAGCATGCTAGGATCGGAATGATATAAATTATGATTTACGCGAATCCCGCTTTCTGTACTTTTAAAAAAAGTTTTGTTGATTTTTTTGCCAGCTAATATGTCTAGAGAATTCTGCTAAATTTTTAAAACTGTTTTTTTTAAATAAACATAATCTATAGTTTTAAATCTCTTTTTCTTATTTACATGTGAATTGAGTTTGAAAAAATATATTGCCTCACAGTTAAATGTTTATATTCACACACAGTATGGTCAGCAGTAGCGTAACGTACCCTCCCGCAACCCCTCACATTGTGGAAGGAACCCAGGGGTTCTAGGGGGCCCTAAGACCTGACTGCCACCAAGTATCTACCCCTTGTAAAATCCAACTTGGGGGCCCAAATGTTCTCCGTTACGCCACTGATGGTCAGCAGAGGCAGCAAACCAGCCATAGACTTTTTAAATTTCAACTATTGATCTTTACTAAGTCATGTTCAGAAAATATTTATGAAAAAAAAAAACATATTTTGTTTTTAAATGCTCATGTATCTCATACAACATATACTTTCTACAGGTGCTTATTGTCTGAAAAGAAAATGAATTAGAAGTCCATTTTTAATTTGAAAGTTTAGAGCATATTTAAGAAAAGCATATAGCAACATTGGATAGTACCATAAATATTGAAGACTTAACAAACTTTTTTAGCGACACTTGTAAGCAAAAATCTATCGTCAGTTAACTTACCAGTATCAGTGCCATTCAGATTTCGTCTTCTTCCATTCACCATGTGGTAAGAAGGTCCATTTGTGTACAACAACGTAGTATAAGTAAGGTTATCTTTATTGGATGCTCCAGCGACTCCCAGAATTGGATTTCCTCTCTTCGGATAACCATTGACTGTCATGACATGTGAATGGTCAGCTGTCACCACGACGAGAGTATCCTTAGAAGAGGTCATGTTGATGGCGGCCTGGACAGCGTCGGCCATTGAAACCGTTTCGGACAAAGCTCTTTTAGCATTGTTGAGATGATGGGCATGGTCTATTCTTCCTCCTATAGAAAATGCATTGAGAATGTTATACAATGACAAATATAATGGTTCTGCTTTAAGTAATGAAGAGGATAAAAACTTGGCGCTTAACACTTTCATATTATTGCAATCAATAACAATTCTCACTATAATGATTTATTTGTGGATCCTGGAAGATGAGTTATTTCGTCCATCGCGATAAAAGTGTTACGGTGAAAGTTAAAATTTCATCCAATTTCTGAAAGTGAATCAGAAATTTTCCACATGAAAAAGAAGATATTATAGAAAAATCTTACTCTTTTCAAGACGTTACTTTTTCTATTACATTTATCTAATAAAATTCATTCATTGATTAGTAAAGATATGCATATGTAACAGACTCTCTACACGCTTTTCAACTAACCACGAGTAGGAAAATCTTTTTCAGGAACTGTTTGATTTATTTTTGAAAACTTCATGTGAAGAAACTGTGACATATGCAAATGAGCCTTACTATCTAAAGTAAAGTGAAGTAGGCTCAAAAAGGATGTTGATAGCAAAATCTTGAGAAAAGATTGAGATTATATTTCTGAAAGCTGCTATGCGGACTTTCTACGTACCTTTAATATGCTTGTATAAGACTCGTAGTCTTATATCATTATTAGGAGAGAATTACAATGTTTGGATTCAGAGCGTCTGACTGACTTTACCTTTTATCAAAAAAGTAATACATCCAAATTTTTTTTACACGCTCTTTTTTTATACAATTTTGAAATAACACAGTGAACCAATATATTTTTTATGCAAATTTTTGTTTTCCCCGAATTACCCCCTTTTTTAACTTTAATTTTGACAATGTAAACGAAGACGGTAGGAAATAAATCAGAACTCGATAAAACTACGTCGGGTTAATTTCCTTTTTTCAGCTTTTTTTAATTTTTGGGCTCGAAATTTGCTTCAAGTATGAACAACATTTTTTTTTACCATAATCCGACAAAGAGCTACAAAAAAAATTTCAACGTAATCTTAATTTTTTGTACATCAATTATAAAAGGACCTGAAAAATAAAACCCCAGCTGCTCAAAGTTTTTGTAACAACAAAAAAAATTCAGCGACAGCAGAGGCAGTTAATAACGAACGAAATTCTGCATTTGAATCAGTCGATAGTTGTGTTAGCCGATCTGACGCAGCTACTGATAATAGCATTTTTGATCCAGTTAGTAATAATCAGGCACGCTTGCAGTCAAATAATTGTTAATCAGTGGCGTAACGTACATCCCGCATCGTGGGGGAGGGACAGGATTCTAAGGGGTCCAAAGCCTGATGCCATGGTTTTGCAATCTTTTCTAAAATCGGACTTAGGGCCCTAAACCTGACTTTGCAGGGGGTCCCTAATAGTCTCCGCTACGCCACTGAATGGTTTTATTCCTAATTTCATTTTGAATTTTCATAAGTTTTATGTAATAATGGACTGAAATCTCACTGTACACTAATTTTAATTTTTTTGTAATAAAAATGGATTGTTTTTGTTTTAAAATAAGAGTATTTCATTATTACTTTTTGCCGTTTTTGGAAAATTTTTAAAAGTTTTTTTTTTATTTTTTTTTACACGACTTTTAGGGGGAATATTAACGTCAACTGTTCAGCTACAGGGGGTTTTTTGGGGCGGACCTCGTAATTTTGAACCATGGTCAAGTGACGAGGGACATCTGAGCTGGCACCCCTCTCCGAACGACAACACCACACCAACGGAAGGACATTTGAGCTTCCCACAGATTTAACGTGATTGCTCCCACACGGAGGGCCCGGGCGGGGGCCAAAAGTAGTGGAAAGTTCCCCAAAAAGCTTGTTTTTTTTAAAAAATAATTTTACCGTTTTTTGGGGTTTTATTTAAAAAAAGGGTTTGCTTTTCCTTTCCGTGCTCACACAGGGCCCGGAGAAAATAAGTTAATAGTGTTTTGTAAGATATGTCTTCCTTTCATAATTCATTTGATCGAAGGTCGCGGATTCAAGACAGGTGACACGAAGCCCCACCGTGTGTAGACCCGCCATTTCCCTTTTCCGTTCGCGAAAATGGCCAAGGCTTAAAATTATGAGGTCCATCGTTGTACCCCTTTTTGTTGTTTACCGCCCCTTTCTTTTTCTCCGTTTCATAGAACAAATTCGTCAAAATTTTTTTAAAACAAAATTTGATTTAAATTTGAGAAAATGGAGAAATTCCCGAGTTATTTGAGTTGATTGAGAAAATTTTGTTTTTTAAAAAAATTTAATTTTAATTTTTAAAAGATTTGTACCCTTTGAAAGTTTTTTTTACCTCCTTAATCAAAAAATGAAACCTTTTTTGAAGTAAAACAAATATTTCTTCCATAAAAAGGTAAAAAAAATCTGTTTTGAATCTTTTAAATGAAAGGGGTATCAAACCATACAATTTGGGGCCCAAAAACAAAACAAGGTTTAACTTCAGGTGGGCCGAAAAAAAAAAAATCAATATTCATAAACGGGGTTTTTTTGAAAAGCATTATAATAAACATTTATAAAAGAACAAAAAAATTTAAGGTTTACGTCCTGATACTTTTGACATCTCTTTTTGCCACTCCCTTTTCCCTATTTTGGCAAAATTTTAATATTTTATTACATATTACGTACACGATATACGTTCGATACGCAAAATGTTCGTCGTGGGCCGTATTTGACAAGGATTTTAAAGCTTTCGTTTTAAATATCCATAATATAACATAGAAAAAAAAAGTAATATAAAAAAAAAGTTTTTTTAAACAATTCCTACAGATCGACAACGAAAAAATTTTTTTTTAGCTACATTTTATTAAATAGTTACAATTAATATAAATATGTTTTAAAGGACAAAACACAACATTAAGTGGTAATTAGTTTTTAAATTTTCATTAAAATATCGTATTGTCCTTAATTTCAGTCCAACTAAAGTTTAACACGTGAGAAAAAAAACCCTTTTTGTTTTTTTAAAAGTGCCCAAAAGGTTTTGCGTTAAAAGTGGCTGTATTTGTAATTTTTTTAAAAAATTAGTTTTAATCTTTAATTTTATTAATTATAATTAAAGATTGTATTGTCGTCCAAAATGCTCCTGTATATAAAATTTCAGCTAATTCAGGGTTTTTAAAAAGTATTTTATTAACGATTGAAAAATTTTACCAAGATAAATAAATAAATATACAAATAAATAAATATATAGACAGTGCGAGCTAATAGTAGGAATTGAAAAAAATTAAAATGTCCACGCAACTGTAAATATTCTATGAAAGGTTCATAGCAAATATATCGTATGTTCAAGTAATAATGTTGAAGCAAAATTTGTATAATTAATTTGGTTTTAAAATAAATAATCATGTATTAATTTAAATTTAAAAAAACTTATAAAAATATTTATTTAATTAAAAAATATAAAAAAAAAACACACATTTATAATAACTTAGATTTACTCATTACTTTTTTTGTGCTATGAACCACTGAAAATTTGTTTAAAATTTTTTTTACATTTCCCGAAAAAAAAACTGATTTGTATATACTTTTTAAAATTTAAAAACTGTAGTTTTAAGTACTCAAAAACCGAATTAAA